>VYZR01061750.1:34456-56510 GCA_013400675.1 Oxylabes madagascariensis
CTTTCTATAAAAGCAAGAGAGCTTGCTGATGTCCTAAAAGATGAACTAGTATCTGTTTGGAATCTTTACAGATGAGTGCAAAATTGTGGGTTTTACCAGGTTTTGATAGCACTAGCAAATATATGTAAATAGGATATAAAATGAATCAGCTTCTGTTCAATAAAAAAGCATCATGTTTACCTCAGCCTTGTAGCTACTTTGCCCTCCTACAGGGACTATTTTAATTAGCAGCATGAATTTTGGGTAGTTTAATTTATTTTGTGATTGTGTAAAATAGGCTTTTGGAAGGGTTTATTTATAAACTGCCCAGGTATTTAGCACTAGCATTTCAGGAGCATCTGTAAAAGCAGAGTGTCGTAACACACAACTTTTTATCTTCTTTTTGCTGCTCTTTCGCCTTGCCAACGGGGTTATTTCTGGGGTGTCTTATTTTCATGCTGCTCTTCATTGGTGACAGGAGAGTGAATCAGATGAGGATCAGATAATTAAATGAAAAAAGAAACATTTACTCAGTCGTCTCCTGAGGAATTTTTCTGTGTAAAACACTAATAACCATGCCGTATGTTGGTGGTAACTTGCATTCCAGCAGACCATAGTAGACTTTACAGATTTTAGGATCTGCTCATTGGATTCAGTGATCAGCTGACTGAAATCACAGCAGAGTTTCTGTAGAGTTCAGAATTTGTAGCACTGAGAGATAGGTGCCACGTGGCTGCAGTTCTGCACCATTTTGTGTTATGCTGCTGTTATGGAGCTGATAAAATGTAATGTCCTGGGGAGGCAAGCCTGGGTACACTCAGTCCTGACATGCTTACATAACCTGCTTATGTCCAGTGGGGTTCTTGCATGAGAAATGTGAGGAAGGGTTTGAGTATTTAAATAGACCCAGACATTATTTCGTCTATAATTGAAGGAAGTCCCTTCCTGTGTTTCAAATATGACAAGTGCCATTGTATTGGTAACTGGGTTTAAATGTTGTATTTAAACTAGAAAATTTATAAAAATTTCACTGGGGTCTAGTTACACCATGCCAAATACAGGTAACTCATAAAGTTTATTTACTTTGTTGGTACAATGAGTAAAAAGAACATCATAGCTTGATGGTGCCATCTTTAAAGTGTTTGCAGAGAGTCATGAATGTGAGAAGCAGATGGATTAGGTACTTCAGTTTGTGTAGTACATGTAAGGCTGTATTCCAGACATCTTTCATAAGCAAAACTCTTGCTGATCTGTATGAAACTGTCTGAAGAAAGACTAGAGCCACCTACTAAGTTCAGAGCTCTGTATAGTGAGTGCCAGCATTCCCAGTGTACAGAGACACTTCCAACAAGGAGCATTTGGTAGATGTCCTGAAAGAAGGATTTTGGGGTTGAGAACATTGTCTGCAAGACTCCACATGGAAAGTTTAGCATACTGGTACANTTTTTTATAAGCACTGAAGTATCTTTTAAAAAACTGACTATTTTCTCATAAAAATGACATAGCGTGGACAATACTGTGTTTCCTGCTGTTAGAAAAGAGTAATTACGTACAACCACTCTTATGCTTGCTTGCTAAATGTGTAAATCTAATAATGCAACAGTACAATGCTACAGTCAGCTTCATGAATTGGAAAAAGAATTTAAATGCGTTTGGCACCTGACATACATTTCTTACAGGAGGTCTATAATTTCCTGTATTACAGCTAGCTGTATCCTTTAATGAATGCAGCTGGAAAGAGTAAAGGATATTTGGAGAGTCATGTATTTAGTTTATTCTACTAGGTACTAGTTTGCTTAGTACTTTTGATTTAAAGCTATCAGCCGTATTTGGACAGTTTATTCTTTTTGTAGGGAAAAGATGGAAGCAGAAGATGGCAAATCATGTTTGGAAATCATGACTCAGTAATGCAAGGTTAAAATGACTGTCCCTGTCTGTTGTTGTTGGTAGTGTGTTTCAAATGGCTCAGTATCACTTATATGCATTTTGAGTCTCTGTTTGTAAGTGGTAATGAGCTTGCCTGGCTCCCTGTGCATTTATGAAAAAAGCAGCAGATTGCATTGTAGCTTGCTGTGGTTTCTTTGACCTAAGCACCAGCCATGAAAGTTTAATGTAATGTTCTCTAGTGTACCCCGTAGTCATACAGGTGTAAGCACGAGTCATCATTCCCACAAGGGTCAGGTCAGCAGTGATGCTGGACTTCCTTATTCCAGACATAGGTTTGGTTACAGTAGCAGCGTCAATGGTAAAATGAGCACTCTAGCCTCAACACCACCACTTAAAAAGTTTTAGGGAGCACTAGAAAAATGCAGTATTTTAAAGCCATAGCTGATGCTAAAGCTGCCCCTAGAATTTAAGTCAGAGTATGTAGTTCTAGGGATGGGTTAAAGATACTTGGAGAACAAACCCGGCCATTTAATAAATCCATTTTGCTGGATTGATCTTTTTAAAGGCTGTGTCAGTGAACAGAGAAAGCTATCTAGATCTCTGCAAGACAGCACTGTGATCTGTACAAGTTTCTTGCTCCTCACAGGATCTCCAGCATGTGGGCTCCTCCCCTCTGACCTGAGCCAAACATGCTGCTGTCCGATACGGTATTCTTGCTTATTCGATTCTTGTTGTTGCTGAAGGGGAAAGCTAGTGGAGAGCAAGTAAGGGAAGCTGGCTGCTGACGAAGCTGAGGCTTAACAAGGCAGAAATGTTCAATGCAGACATATCAAAGCAGTGCACATCATTTCTTTTTGGAGAAAACTGCTGTGTTTCACATACGTATTTCACAGCCTTCTCCAATTTGAATCTCCCCTAAATAATTTTGAATGTGCGTTCCTGAAGTGTTGAAAACCTGAGATCTGTGGAAAAGCTTTTCAAGACAATTGTAATATTCTTGAGAGTTAAGCATTCTCCTCTCCTTGCGTCATTCACTGTCTGTCCTTCAGGATGGAGGTTGTGTAAATCCTCTGGCTCGATCAAGAGAAATTACTTAAATATTTCAGGAGCTGAGTACTCTTTTGTGTTGACCAATTCCATGCAGGCTATCAAATGATTTTGCCTCCCTTTTGTCCTTAGTCTCATTTAATTAGATCCAAGTCTACATACAATTCTGTCCAACTAGTCTCTCAGTGGAAGTTGTGGTTTCTCTTTTTGGCTTACTCTCTACTTCTTCTGTGATTGAAGCTGTGGAATCTTGTAATTCATTTTGTTCCACCATTATTGATTTGGTGGCAACAGTCCAAATGTTGAAAAATATTTTCTAGGATGTTGTTGCCCTTGATTTCCAAAGACATTGCATACAATGAAGCATGTGGATCAGGAATTGACGTATCCATAGTGTCACCAGGCTTTGAGGGTGCATTTTCAATTGTAAAAGCAGTTTATTGTTAATTAGAGAGAGTCCCAAGGGCATCATGATCTCCTGATAGTCTGTGAAGAGTACCTTCAGTACACTGTACTCTGTGAGGGTTTGCCAAAACCATCACTTGCGTAAATCCTGAATTGATTCCCTGCTGAAGAACAGTTGTTAGAGCCTTCAAGTTACAGTTGTGAATAAGATTAATATTAAATTTTAAATTTTACTCTTTTATTAGTGGATTTTGGTTTGTGATTCTTGTAAAAGAAAAGACAAACCCAAGTGCTTCATGGAATCTTAACAGATGCATGTGCTATGCATATGGCATAAAAGTGCTACCCTTCTAGCTACTGTCTGTGCAATGAAAGTAGCTGTGTTTCAGTGGCAACGCACAACATAAACATATTTCCTTAACTAATTGGATTCTTGGAGTGTTAACCTTCCTCTGGGAAGATTCTGGATGGCATGCAATATGACTAACAAGTGAAAGGTTATGGAATTGGATCCCATTGTGCATTTTCTCCTACTTTAATACCTGCTGTCTTATTAACATGTTAAAAGGTTGTGGATAGAAAATCCAGTGTCTTACCTTTGTAGGAAAATACTTTTCCTCTTACTCTGCAGTTAGACGTCTGCAGATGTCCCAGAAAACAACCTCATTGGGACTGTCTGCTGTGTTGGATGAGGGTGTGATGGCATGGAATCCATTTTCTTCAATGTCTAGACTGTACTTCTACAGTGCACACTTTGATGTTCAGTTTGAATTAGTGTAAAATTATATAATTCTCCATTTTAGCTGTCCAATCTTTCTTTAATTTGTAGTACCTCCTTCCTTTATTAAAAAAATGTGTTTGTGTTTGCCTGTCTGTGCTTGTATGTAAAAAATGATCTTTATGAAGATGAAGTCTTTTTCTTGTGTCTCTGCCAGTGCTGCTTTGCTATAATGGAATGACAAACTGTAAATAGAATTGACTTGGAGGCTGAATCAGTTGTTGGTATTTTGTTAATAATAATAATAATACGAACTGCCCCCCATCAGGTAGTGCAAATATAAATTCTGAGTTGTTATGAATGCCAAATTAACTTTGTGAAGATTACTGACTCAGTTTATCAAATCTGTTTTGTCATACATCAGTCATTTTGACCTGCTGTATGATGAGATATATTTTTATTAACTAACCTTGCTGTCTGTTCTGCAGACATGAATGTCTTTTTAAAATCAAGGCGAGACCTGGACAGCTTGTCCTGCATTGTACCTGCAGATTCTTGTCCTGCTTATGTCATAAACTAGTGACCACCCTCTGGAGTTCCCGTGTGCTTTATTTTTGATGACTCTCTCAGAGTATGAATAGCTTAGAGGATAATTACACTGCTAAGGTGCTAACCTGTACTAGCTTTGTGGAGAACATATTCCTCTGCTGCTTCTGTCATTCCACTGTCTTTTCGTTATATGCTGGACTGAATTTTAAATCCTGATTCTGACATTCACTGGATTATATGGATCAGCTCATTCCTGTCTTTCTGATTTACCAAACTATTAAGGGCTGAACCTACATCATTGCTGTGTCAGGCCAGATTTTGGTCTGTCATGAGCACCTAGGTTAGATCGGTTTGAATTAATCTCCTGAGTTGGTCTCCTCCATTTTGAAAGGCTGTCCCTGTTGTGCTGTTTGATGAAAAAAAAAAAAAAAGGTGGGATTATGACTCCCTTTCTTTTTTGGGGCATTATGAGTTACTTTGCTTTGTTTTGTTTTGCCTGGAGGGAATTGAAAGGATAAGTTTACAGATATGAGCAGGGGCTGAAACGTGTTTTCTCTCAGGACATTTTGTCTCTTTGTCAGAACAAGGCTTTCTCTCCAAAGCTGATAGTGGTGGAATAAGGTGTTGTATTGTCTTTTTCACTTGTTGCAGCTGGCCCACTTTGCTCCCCACAGTCCTACACATGGTCCTGGCAAGCTTGGGCAGAGCTGATGGGACATGCATGGGCATGGGCATCTCGTAACTCTTCATGCCAAGAGGCAGATGTGCACTGCCACTCCAGAGGTGTGCGCCCTGTCTGGACGAACTTGGTGCCAAATGTCCCAAGCCACAGCTAGCCCCCGTTCGGGGGAAGAACAGTGCAAGGATGTGGTAGATGCTGGGAGAGGCTGAGTAAGTCACTGGATGATTGTTTCAGCTTTTTATTGTAGCTTGGTGAAGATGCTTTGAAGTGGTAGTTCCTTACGGTTCTGTGAACAGCATGTGCTTTGGAAAAGAGAAAATGAGTAGAGGGATAGACAGAATGAGGAGGAGAGTCTGATCTCCTTTATTTCTGTAGTTAACCATATATTCATTATTCCTTTTTGTAGTGGTTTAAATGTTAACTGTCAGGTCTTAAAGAGTAACAACTTCTAAGTATACAGGCAGCTGATAATTAACCTTCTGGACATCTCAGTTTCTCTTTCCAGTTCGTATATCTTGGTGGTTTACAAGACCCCGTATTACAGCTTAAAAAGGCTGTGCTGTATTGTCTACCTTCTGGCTGTAAATGGAAAGCCCAAGCATTTTTTAGGCCCCAGCCCCACTGTGAGCATTAAGCAAAAATGTACATAAGCTTTGTTACTGTCCACATTGAAATGAATGGCAGGGCTTTAAAGCAAAAGCCAGTCTTGAGACTACTCATGGACTGACTTTGGTTGGCCTTGTTGGCTGTGAAAGCACATTTTTCATTAAAATTAAAATGCTGTCAGACCACCTACTGATCATAAGTGGGGTTTTTGTTTGTTTAAAAGAGATGAGACGTACTATTTTTATGCAGCTTGGATCAAGATGTCAACAGGAAGTAAGGACATGTGACTGTCATTTTGCATGTCTTAAGAAATAACATTTCCTTCTCTTAATTAATGAGAGTGGATTTGCTGAATGACCTGCTTATTGATCACAGAAGTTACTGAATTTTTGTGTGCCGCATCTGCATGTTCTTACTTGGGTTATCAAATATTCAGTGACCGTGTGATGAAAAAAAAGGGTTTTTTTTCCCCAAAAGGCAAAGTATTTCTGCTTCTTTGAATGACTGGCACTGTTTTAAGATAAGTCACTATAAGCCTCAGGGGAAAGCTGGGTATGTATTTTCAAGAGAGTCAAGGAATTATGAGTGCACCAGGTTACAGGAATAAGAGTAGTCTCTTCTTGGGTCATCATGAGCTCTACTGAGAGAATTCTGTGAGAAACACAAGTACTGTAATTCAAACTGGTCCATAAACCTGTGAGCATGTAGGACTATCATAAGCTTTTTCTGTAGCTTTGCAGGGCAATTAAAAGTAGTAACAACCGTGTCAGAACCAGGGGTCCTGGAAAAGTTCAGTCAGTGTTTTGTGACATACAGTTTTGGAATTTTATTGTAAAAGGATGAAGGAGAATGGTGTAGACAGAGAGAGTTGAGGCAAAGGTGGGAATGGCCTTAGCTGACACGTCACTAATTTAGAAAAATCCGTTTTGTTGTACTTTGAGTATTGGGTGAGACCTCTGGCCTCTGGCGCAGAGTAAGGATTGTCTTTGCTCCCCTGTGTTGTACATGAAATACCTAATGGGGTGGTGGAGTCTGGCTGATGTTGTGACACCTTATTGCTATTTTTGCAGAGTCCACAGAAGTTCTAGACTATTTTTCCAGACTGTAAGTTCATGATTTCTTAGTTAATGGCAGAAACAAATATTTTTTTTGTTTTTAGCAGTGTTTGTTTTACTCTGTCACTGGTAAACACTGGCTGTCACAAGTCTTTGTAGTACTTTACAGATACATCTACTCAGAATGTTTTCTTTGCCTTTTTGTATTGTACTGTAGAGCAGAATATGAAACTTAAAAATAACCACTTCCCTGTTTTCAAGGCTGATTACGTTGTTTTATGGCTATAATGTCTTAAAGTAACCAGTAACAGCATTTCCTGGAAGAGAAATTCAAATAACTGAGTGCTGATATATCCAAGAAAAGGAAGGCATTATTTTCAACTTCTTGGTATCATTCTTTTGTGCTTTTCAGTTTGTTTTAATTCTGTCATGCTTCCTTTCTAATGTTATATGCTAATTTAAATAATAGAACTTCTACATAAATACACAGTCATGCAAGAGTGACTAAGGATGATAAAATTGGAACAGTGGTGCTAAGTGCAGCATTGCAATCAATAGGACCGCAATGGTAATAACACCAATATGTCTAGTTAAAGAGATGTAAATTGCACTTAATCTGAAAGAAGGTTAAAACCACAGTGGAGCAAGGAAATGAGTAAGATGCAGTGTGAGAGCTAGCAAAGATGTCTGTGCCCACTCAGAATATGTCTTGTTTCACAAAGAGCAACCTCAGGGAGCCTTCAAGGGATTGCTATAAGGTGATAGAAGCTCAAGAAAACAGAAGAGATGTCCTATGCAGCAGAAGAGCCCTGCTACTAGCAGAGAAATATTAGAGAAAATTAGTAGGAGGATTTTTCAGAACTGATTCAAGTTAAGCTTGGAAATGACGTGCCTCTTTCTGCCGCCCGAAGTCCTGTGAGCTCAGTGTGGCAAATCCCAATTCACAGCGGTGCTTCTCACAAGCAAAAGGCATGGAAATGGGCGCAAGGTGGCAGACCGGACAATCTGCCGTTCTCTCACCTCCTTCCATGGGCTGTGGCCCGGGATGTTCCCCCAGCACACCATTACATTCCCCTGCAAAATTAACCCTGCACAGGAAAGTGATCTTAAATTTCCAGTGGATAAAACCCCAAGCACTCTGAGCTCAAGCTGCCCTTGCAGCTTTAATTTGTCTTATTACATCCACTCAAGGTATTTCTGTTCCCTTGTTATGCAGAAGCACTCATTGTTCAAAGATCTCTGCAGATGACTAGGCACCGTGAAGGTGCATTAAGGTTAGAGCATTTATCTTAGCTCTGAATTGTTCTGCTGGGTTGGTGTCAGATCTCCAGTGTTCTCACATTTCTTCCAATTTCTTCTGCTTGTTTATTTTTATTGATGCTTTGGAAATAACAAGAAAACGGGGACACCCTTTCCTTTATTTCCAATGCCCATTTAGGTTGAAAATTTAAATTAGAATTTTCGAAGTTGGGTTGCTTGAGAACCACATTTAGATTATTAAATGACCTGTTTCCTATGAATAAATACATCAGAAAAAGAATTTCTAAGTTTGTATGAAATTTTGACTCCCTAGGGAGGTGTTTTCCTAACCGTTGTGCTACTTCGGGTAAGAGAAAGAAGGTCAAGAATTGCTTGCTGGCATGCAGTGCTGTTTAATGCCTCAGCACAGCACTAAAGAGGATAAGTGAGGATGTAATAAGTAGTAAAGTTCATTTAGGATGAGCAAAAAGAAGGTTGTGATGCACAGTAGTTGGGAAGACATATTTAGTGCAAGAAACAGATATCACTTAGGTTGCTAATTCACATGTAATGAGCTGAAGATTTCATATGTGAGACATAAGATGTGATTTAGACTTCTGCACAGAGGTCTTTAACTTCCAAGTGTTATTCTCCAGCAGTCCGTGCTCAAAATCCAGAGCTTCATTCTCAGCAATATGTGAAAAACAGTTCATGGGCTAGATATTAATTGATGTCTACTGATGTAGGCCCTTGAAAACAATAAAGCTCTAATTTTTTTTTTTTGTTTTATTCTATGGAGTGCAGTGAGTTCCCCCCAAAATGTCAAATTTTATATACTCTAATGAACACATACTCTAAATACCCATTTTTGCTAAAGAGAAAAGATCTTTCTTGTGTGCTCTTTGCAGATGGTAACTTTTGTGCCATTTATTTTTGGATCTGGCAAAAATTTTGCTTTAGCTGACATTCAGAGAAACCGGCTATCTACGAGAGAGGCTGCATGATTTGTTAAAAAACAATTAGGTTTTCTCAAGGTGTTTATCATATCATTAAAGAACATAGCCTTCTATGAATAAAATCAAATGCACATGTTTTCTAGTATGTCTGTAAAACAATGTAAAAATTTGAAAGGTTTGGATGGAGTTTCACACCAATTTTCCAGACTATTTTATGAAGTTAAATGAAATAGCAAAAAGCAGAGGTGATGAATCATACACAAAGTTCCAGTTCATTATGAATGGACTGCCACAGGTAGAATACCATTTTATTACAGTTACTATGAAATGCCTACTGTTGGAGTCAAGTATCTGTAACCCTTAAGAAAAGGTTCATCATGCACAAAAGTAGCAGTTAGTAGTAGCTGTTCAGCCTTGATGATTGGTGACAACTCTCTTGCTCACTTGAACAGCGATGAGAAGGAAGAGAAACCCTTTTAGTTGCTGAGGTTTGCCAGCTGAGTTGTTTGTCTGCTGCTTCAATTCTTGAGTGGGTTTCTGTTCAAGGATTTCAATTTTTTAAAGAACATAAACTCCTATTACTTTGAACTGTTATTTAATAAAGTTACATTTGGGTCCTTGAATAGTGTACAGCTGAAGAAACATAAAATAGATCCATATTTCTAAAGTCAAACCCCAGGATTTTTGCTTGGGGAGCTGGTTCTATGCATACTGAAGTAATACACAGAAGTTATCACTCCGAAGAAATTAATTTAATTTTTCTCCCCAAACAACGTACTTTCTTTTTGCTTTTAACCTTGATCATTGCATTAATACATGATAGAGGCACTGATGGGAAAAGCATAAGAAAAGTGCTGAGATGCTGGAATACAGTGATCTGAGGACACTTATATCACAGAGCAGATAACCTGTTTGCTTTTATTTGGGAGCTTTCAACCATGAATGTAGAAATGGCACTCCACAATTATCGATCAGCTTACCCCACTGTCTGCCATTTGATGGTGCTTCACTTAGACCTACTGTCAAACAAAGGACACTGCAAAAAGATGCCACAAAAAACATGCCTTACGTATTGCTTGTTCATTGAGCTAGAATATTGCATTAACTTTGCAAGGCTTCTAATATTTCAAGAATTACAAGTTAAGTGATTTTAAAAATCTCTTGCTCAACAGCATTATCATGAACAGGCTATTTATGGTATCTGCATGAGTAAACTGATAGCAGCATGGTTGCTTATTGTGCTCCTCTAAATTCATTTTCCTAATAGCTTATTGGAAACTTCAGTGGGGACAGTGCTTTTGTGTGCTTCTCATAATTCCTCATGCAAACATCTTTCAAATAATTAAGGATACTTCATTCTGTGGGAAGATGCAGCTCAACCTGGTATTTACTGGCATTTGGCAGCCTTCAGTTGTGCTACATGGTCAGCATGTAACTGGGATTTGGAGGAACAAATCCCATGCTGACTTTGTATCACAGATCTGCAACTGGACATTATCTTAGTATGATGGGGTGTTCAGAACGAAAAATGCCTTGCTGAAGAAAGCAAGCAATGATATAGAAGCCAGCAGTAAGATGTATGAGCTGTGCAAAAGAGGCAGAAGGGAAGAGATGAAGGGCAAAGAGGCTGGAGTAGCCTGAATCAAGGAAAGATGCCAAGGCAGAGAAAGCAAAGTCTTGGAAGATCTTGGATTATATGTAGCAATGAGAAAGAGATTCAAAAGTGGGGTGCTCCTGACAACCAGTCATCTGTTTATATACCCACAAATTCATGGTGAATGTAGCTAGAATGAGTGTTCTTGAGCTGAACATAGACCTTTCCTTGCCCTGTTTCCAGCTTTGGCTATGGCTGGTATTTCCCAACCCTCAGGAAAATAATTTGAAATAATGCTGTTGTTTTCAGACAAGCATGTCATTTGTTTTACCGGTCTGTAGTTGATTAATTTGCAAATGATATTCCCAATAAAGTGCTTAGAAGTAGATAATTACAACTATATTAACAGTTACCGGGGAAGCAGATGGTATTCTGAGGAGCTGCCATGTAGAATTAGTGCTGATGCTCTACTGTAATGTACCATATACCCCAGCAACCCACAAACAACAAACTAAAATCCTGCTGATATTCCAGATTGTAAGTAAATTGTGCTATTGCTTCTCATTCGGTTCTTTTCTGAATTTTTATGTGTGCTTTCTAGATAGCTACAGTGCTCAGTGAGCTGCTCCTTTTTATGTTCAGTCACATAGCTCTGCAGGTCTGTATTTTGTATTTTCTTGGTATCAAACCCACTAAAAGGAAGTTTCTGTGTTGTGTGTCAGTGTTTTCTCCACCCTGCTACTCGATACTCTGAAGCATAGACTAACTCTGAAGAAAGACTTATTCCTAATTTATTAAATTGTTCAGATGAAAATTTGCTGTGAGGTGCTAAGTTAAGGAAGCTCCAAAGCAACCAACGCCATCCACACGCCCACCTGTGCCCGCACTCTCCCTCTCCCCTGCTTCTCTTGTTAACCTCCCAACTTCATGCCACAGCCTGACAAAATGCGGCCCTTTTTGTGCTTCTGGCGATCAGGAAAAAGGCCACGATGTCACGGCAGTTTCTCCTGCACCTCTGATCCTTGGTAGCTTTGGTTTTAAGCAGGCTCAAGTCACGCAAGCCACACAGCAGCTCACACCAGGCTGGAGGCTGCAGCAAAGTTGAGGTTCCTGCCCGAGGCTGGCGGAGTGCTGCTGGCACCCAAAGACAGATCACTGCAGCCAAATGGCTGGGAGTCTGTTCAGAGCATGGCCTTATTTCTTTGTTTAACATATTTCTCATCTACATGTTTAAATAGAACGAAAAGCTTTTTTTTTTTTTTTTAAGACTTTAAAAACACTGGAAATAGTTACTAAACAGATTTTTTTTTCTCTGAGTGCATGTCTAAAAGAAGCACATAGCAGCATATCTGTGATCTAAATATCTGTAAATAACATCATGGGCATCTTTGGGGTAGAGGATCAGATGAGAAACTTGGGCCATTTTGGGTAAGTCACATTGCCTGTTGCCCATTTGGAATTACCTGTGTTCTGTATGGCTAAACAGGACCCAGTCTGATGTTATTTTATGCCAGGCTTGTGATAAAACCTAGAGGGAGGGAGCTGGTGGATGTGGTGACCCTTTTTTCAGCCAAGGAGAACAAAGTTTTCAGAAGGTTCTTATCATAGTCTGAGTCAGAACCTCCTTAAAAATACATAGTGTTTGTAGCCAAGTGCAAGTGAAATTGGCTCTGTGTTGTTTTGCTGGTCTGGTGTGGCAGAAGTGGGCGTGTGGTTGTGTGTGTGTGTGTGTGTGTGTTCAATAGTGCTTGAGCTGATATGAGCAAAAGCAGCTGAGGCATAACAAGACAGTGGTGACAAGTCAGGGTAACAGGACTAGCATTTAGAATGTAATAATGATGGAAAGCTTTAAAAAATCCAGCCCATAGAAACAAAACACTTGTTAGCATGATCGAAGGCCCAAAGGAAGGCGCTGGGCTACAGAAGTAGGAAAACGTTTAATTCTTGTTTGTTGTTACTAAGGAGTATCTTGTACAGTACCCTTGATGAAACAGAATTGCCTTCAAGCCAAACACAATTCCCTAAGCAATATATTTTTGAATGGAAGCTGCAGCCGAATCCTGAATATTAGTTAATTGCTTTAGTAAAAACAACAAATGCTGAAGCCTTTCATCTTACATCTGTAGGTAGAATGAGCAGAATTAGCATTGGTGACTTTCAGGTCATCTTCAGGAAAATGGAAGAAAGAGGATTTTGTCCAGTAAGGTCTCCTGACCCTATTTGCATCAAAGTATGTCTCTGGCTTCTTTCCCGGCTTTGCTTCTCTTGGTTGAAATGAAAAGTTATTGGATTTATTCTAGGGAGGGCAGGAGTGTGACAGGACAGGTGGTTCTTAAGGCCGTGTAGTATGTCCTAAAGGATCCCTTTTTCCAGTGCTTAGAACTTCAACCATTTTACCAAAACACTTTCTGGCAAAATTTCCTTGCAAATACTAGATAAAGTGAACAACTTTTTGAAGTGCTGAAAACCATGCTATTCTACTTTTTTTAAGAAACACTTCGGACTCTCCGTACAGCTTGTGCTTCAGAGCAGTGGTTTGATAACAGGCAGGGAGGTGGTCTCCTTTATCAAAGATATTCCTTTAGTGCTCATGAAATCAAGGCCATTTTAAATCAGTTTTTGAATCCAAAAGGAGAACAAGACCGGTATACATCCTTTGAAGATTCTGTTAGGGTTTTCTTTATATTACAGTGGAATATCTCTGCCTGTTCTTGGGCTTGGTAAAAGCTGTTGTGTCTGCAAGAGGTGTTGTGAATGTGGAACTGGTGGAGGACAAGTGGGTCTCAGGTGGACCTTACCTGTTAGGGCTGCACCAGTCCTGGCTGACCCCCAGGTTTCAAAGCTGAAAACAGGCAAGTTGGTTATGTGAGGTAATGCGGAAAATAAAACTGGAAGTGCAAAAGAGGGGAAAGCTAGACCTCAGAAAATGGGTGAAGGAAGAAATGGGAAGGTAGGGTAACTGGCCAGGGAATTGGGCAGAATGGGGCTGGAAGAAAAAGAGAGAAACGTAATATGGAGTTGGAGGAGGGTGCTGGGACTGACTTGATAAAGAGCCAAAAGAAACAACTTGGAGGAGTGAGACTAATAGTTGGGGGTGTTGGGCAAGACTGGGAAATCCTGTATCTAAAGAAATGTTACGCCTGAAACTTGAATTGATAGTCCAGTAGAGCTGTGTGAATAAATGGGGAGCTACCTTTTCTCTAGAAGGATCGCGCAGGACTGGAACTGGCTGAAAAAGGAAACTAGAGGAGGTAAAGAGATCACTAGGACTAGGGCCTGGTGTGAGGAAGGAGGGCCTGTTAATGTGTTAAAAAGCACGGGAGAGGAATGCGTGAGAGGCTGGAATAGGGAGATTCTGTGACTGGGATAAGTGTTAAAAGAGAGAGAGGAGAGAGAGTGGCTTGGGAGGACATAACAGGGACTGGTGAGGTATAAGGGATAAGTAAGGGGGAAAGGGGAGAGACAGTTAACTGGATGTGAGAAGATTAGGGATTGGAGAGCAAGGACAATGAAAGTGGTTAGTCCTAGCAAGGAGACTGCGATCCCTTTGAGAATCATAAGGAATGGAAACTGGGAAGGTCATACTCATCTGTCTTTCACTGTTCCCAAATACCTCTAAATTCTTCTTGTAAGAGTATTTGTCATCCATTTTCAAGTGTTTGTCCACATCAGTGAGGATAATATATTATTGCTGTCGGTTACTCTAGAAGCTGCACAAATCTAAGTGGTAGAACTTAACACTTAAAACCCAAATTGAGTAAGTGGGAGGATAGCCATGTGATGCTACATTTCTGGTGTTTTCTGCTTTTTGGGGGACAAATAAAGAAAAATGCATTTACAATCTGCAATAAAACAATAAGCTTTAGAATTATTAAGAGATATGGCAATCAAAGTTATTAATGCCATACTCATTATCCTCTTACACATTGTAATAGTCTTGTGCCCATAATGACACATTGTCTCCCCATGGTTTGAGAGTCATTAATTGTGCAGGGTAGATAAAAGTAGGTGGACAAGCCACGATTGCTGTGAACAGGACTGTTGTCCCTTGAAATAGGTACAGAAGGTTGGTGGGGAATGGCAGTGATAGTAGGGAGCTGGTTAGCCTACTGTTTAGCTACCGGGCTTCTGGAACCGAGTCCTGCTGGAACTGGGTTCTGTTGGAACTGGCTTCTGTCTCTCCTCTGTCACAGCTTTCTCAGACATGCTAAGCCCCTTAAATCAGACTTTTTAAGACAATCACTGATTGCATGTTTCACATTTTTCTGGAAGCCCAACCTCAGCCCTCGGGCCTGTTTTGCAGAAGAGCATAGCTGTGACAGTAAGCAGTGAGACTCACACTTTGAAGACACAAAGCATTGCATAAAGTTAAAGATTCTGAAAAATCATGGCCTGGACATCTTAAGGCAGACTTTCCTAAATTAGTGGGTACGTCTAGTTTTAATTTATCTGCGCCCAAGCTCCCAATGTATAAAGCAGAATAATACTTCCTCAACTCTCAGGGATTTGGTGAAGATTAGTGAAGTGGCTGTGAAACCGTCACTTATTTTAGTGATGAGTGCTGTAGAAAAGCCCATAAGGAAATTAATAATTTTGTCTTCAGAGCACTGTTTGAATAGTTAGCAGGAAACAAGCCATAAGGCCGTACCCTGAACAATGATAAGACAAAATATTGAATACTTGCTTTATTAATTCAACACCATCCATCCTGTGCTGTGAAGGAGAAGTGCACTTAAAAAAATGTTAACAAAATTAGAGTGTATGATAATGTATATGCAAAGGATACCAAATTAAGTTTGCATCAGCAACCATAATTCTTTCATTGCTTAATGTTGGAGCCTTGATTTTATTGCCTGAAGAGCATTCTTTCTAACAGAGAGAGATTTTTTTTGTCTCTCTGTGTGTGTTGCATTATTTTAATGGGAATGTGACTTCTAGATATTTTTAAGAATTGTGTACTCAATGCACTGTTCCATTTTTAAATATTCCTTGCTTCTTTAAGATGGGGGAAGTTTCTAGCATTGACATTTAGTATCCTTTTTTCCCTCTGCTAAAGGTCCTACGTTGTAGCATTTTATTCATGGCCAGTAGCATTTACTAACACATCTGAAAGAACTGGGGATGCTTGAACGAGGAGGGATGGCAGAATCGTGCCCTCCATTTTTCATCCCGTGATAATGAGATATCTTACAACCCATATTGACTTTTCCAAAGATCAGAAAGCTCTTTGAGGGAGAGGGAGGGAAAAGCACAGAGGGTGAATTCAGCCACAAGGTTAATGTACTTACACAAAATTATACATGAAGCCATGAAAGTGCCAAGAATAGTAGCACCCACAAATCCTGCCGAGGAGGTTGATCTTGTGAAGTGATGCCCTTCTTGCAACATGCCGATCCTTTGGAAGTTGTTAAGTTTAGAGGGCACTTTAGCCCCCAGCAGGATCAGTCACTTGTTTCCTGCTGTTTCTCTACAAGTCTTGATCTTACTCGATTCTATACTTACAAAGTTATCTAATTGCCCTTTTAGGAGCCAACCTCAAAATTTCCTGGGGATTTTTCCTGACCTGGTGAGTCTTTTTTAACACTTACCAGTTCTGGACAGCAAATATCTGTAGGGGCTGTCTGGGAGGCCAGCAGAAGCCCCTGCAGC
Organism: Oxylabes madagascariensis; assembly: GCA_013400675.1. NCBI lineage: Eukaryota > Metazoa > Chordata > Aves > Passeriformes > Timaliidae > Oxylabes > Oxylabes madagascariensis. The sequence goes on from VYZR01061750.1 coordinate 50,823, forward strand.
ACAGCTGCTCTGGGACAATGCCAGTCTGAGCCTGAAAAGGAACAGCTCAGTCTGCTCAGTGCCTCTTGGGCAGTGTTCTGCAGTGGTTCAGCTGATGCCCCTTCTTACCTGCAAAATACTGTCAGGTGAAAAAAAAGGTATTTTTTTTGATACTAGAAAGGCTTGGAACTTGTAAATGGGGTATTAGCATCTGCATGATCTGTAAAAATTCAAAGGGAGGTGTTAACCTGCTTTTCTTTCAGTTTCTATCTCAAAATACTCCTCCTTCTGTAGATGAATGTGTCTGAACTTGTTGAGGAAATTTCTCCATAAAGACCATGTAAGGTAAAGGACATGGAGTAGTATTTATTTCCTTCTCTTCATGGGTGCAGGAAGCTAAGTTTGCAACTTCTCTGTTCAGAAATATTTTTAAAATACCCAGATCAGAAGGTTTTGATCTAGTCTGCATTGGAAAATCCTGATATAAGAAGGCTGTAGGCTGCTGCTGAAGTGCTTAGCCTCAAATTGTTCCAGCTGTTCTATGATGATAGAAGACTTCTGATGGATCATACAATACAGAGATCCTGCCTAATTTTATCTTCATATTGTTTGTTGCAGTTGGATTGCAGGGCTGTATTAGGCAGATGACTGGGCAAGCCTGCATGAGAAAAGATGTTGGACATACTGTACTTCCATGTGTTGAATGCAGCTTTTTAGATCTATGGAGTTGCTCTTAGTAAAGCTTGTAATGTATCACATATCTAGAATGCATTTTTAAAAAAAATCTAAATACACAAATGGAAACAAAGGAACAGTCACTTGCCTTCTCTGCAATGGTGGATTTTAACTAGCAATGGTGAAGGCCAGCAGCTTTGTAATTCTCAGGTCTTTATTCTTTGCAGCTGTAAAACAACTCCGCAGTTTTGATGTGCCCTCTGTGATTCTCCTCAAATCAATCTGTATTGACAGACATCAGCTTTCCATCTTACGTTTTTTTTTTTTCCTGAGCAACGTCCTGCACCATGCAGTTCCACGGGTGTATTAAATGTTGTACTGTCACTTTCTGCTCTCTCTTTCTGTGTCAGAGAACGCCTGAAATCCTGATCCATATGTCTGCACAGCCATATGCCTAGTATGACCTGTTTCTGCCAGAGACATCAGAAAATGACTGGGACACTGGTTCCTTTGCTTTACGGGGTCTGGGACTAGGAGGAGGTGAAGTGGCAAGACGTCTGCCCTGTGTTCTGCCCTTTTCCATGTGGAAAGCAGCCTTGAAGTTCTGTCTCCGTTAGGAGCAAGCTGCTGATACAGCTATACCCACACACTGCAACAGTAAAGCAGTCCTGGGTGGACTGCTGGAAATAGCTTGTCCTGGCAAAACAGTGCTTTTTGACAAGATAGCTTATTACAGCAGCGCCTGCCTGTCCCTGCAGAAGGAGCAGCAGCAGCAGAAGCACAGCTCTGGCAGCATGAGTGCTCTGTGCTGCTGCCCTTACCTGCATAGCCCTGCTGGTCAGGGATCGTTCACCTCCTAGAGACCCTGTGTGCCTCGGGGGGGCCTTGTTCCCACTTTATCCTCAGCGCTGTGGGACCTTCACTGGTAGCAAAGGCACAGTCAGAGCACAATTTGACCCACCCAATTTTATTACAGACTCTTGTCTCCTTCCATATACATTGCCCCTTAATTTCTTGATTTTCCCATTTTTCTTTTCCAGTGTACAGTGTTCTTTACCTTTTTATTTCCAAAGGAATGAGCAGTTGCTGTCAGAGTCGCCCTCTTACTGCAGTGGGCGTAACCCCATGGACCTCACCACAGAGGTGTCAGTGCAGCAGTAGACAAGGGCTTGGCCTTGGTCCTTGCCTAGGTGCCCTCCTCCCTCTTTTCAGCAGTCCTGATACCTTTACCTAGGAGTTTACCTGCACCTCTTCAGTTAATACTATATTTTAATAAGGCTTTACTTTCTCTTTGGCTGCTCTTTTATCTGAATAATTGCAGTATAGGAGCTCTAAGGCAAACAATTACACTTTGAAAAATCAGGTTGCACGCTTGAATATGTGACTTCAAGATATTCCTGGGAGTGTAATGTTTGTGTTAGAAGACCCAAAGGGAATTTCCTTGGGGAGGTTGGTGTACTACATAACAGCACGAGAAATGCTGTACAGGTCAGATATGTGGGTTGCTGCCTAGCACAATCAGCTGCCTCTGACAGTGGCTAAAGGAGATCCTGCAAGGATTTGTACAGGAGCCTGGCCAACCATTCTTCTCCTCTCTACCAACACCAGCTCCTGGGCATCCTTTGGATGAGTATTAGGGAGCTAGGAATGTGCCTGGGAAGCACACAGGCTGTGGAATTCAGTGGCAGATAAATGGAGTGTGTAGTTGTGGGAAGAATTTTCCAACTCCTGTTTAAAATGTAAACTTTTCTGACCTGCCTCGCCTCTTTTGGAATGTGAGAGGCAAGGAATTGCTTCAGATCAGTGGGTGTGCTAATAGCTGTATGATACATTGCTGGGACAGGACATGGAGGAACAGGCCAACCTCAAGGACTTGTTAAAACTGTATTTACAGGATTTTTTCCCTCCCTCCCACAGTAACTCCTCATTTTTCTGCAGTAGTGGAAAAGCTTTTTTTTTTAATATATTATTCTTTTTCTATGGCATTTTCTGTATATGTTTGCTTGTCACAGAACTGGTATCCAACTTTCTCCCCTTTTTCCAGACTTTGAGATTCAAAGATAATGTTTTTCAGTCCAGTGGGATAAAAGTAGCATACCTTTATCACTGTCATTGCCACCAGTTACAGGAATCACAAAGGCATCTGTCACCATGGTAGAGAGGTACTACAATATGCCTGTAAAGCATCTGGTCCCTTCAAGAGAAGGAACTAGTTCTAATTCCCTCTGCTTCAGTTATACATCTTTTGCTTATGGGTACTTGAATTTGTGTAGTTTAATTCAGGATTACACTCCTGGGGCCATTCTACTGTTCAGCACTTAGTGATGTAGAAGATCCACCGCCAGCTTTGAATTGCAGTCTTGATAGTTTTAGTATTTGTGCTCAATCTCTTCTCCTCACTGAGGGNCAGTGGCTAAAGGAGATCCTGCAAGGATTTGTACAGGAGCCTGGCCAACCATTCTTCTCCTCTCTACCAACACCAGCTCCTGGGCATCCTTTGGATGAGTATTAGGGAGCTAGGAATGTGCCTGGGAAGCACACAGGCTGTGGAATTCAGTGGCAGATAAATGGAGTGTGTAGTTGTGGGAAGAATTTTCCAACTCCTGTTTAAAATGTAAACTTTTCTGACCTGCCTCGCCTCTTTTGGAATGTGAGAGGCAAGGAATTGCTTCAGATCAGTGGGTGTGCTAATAGCTGTATGATACATTGCTGGGACAGGACATGGAGGAACAGGCCAACCTCAAGGACTTGTTAAAACTGTATTTACAGGATTTTTTCCCTCCCTCCCACAGTAACTCCTCATTTTTCTGCAGTAGTGGAAAAGCTTTTCTATGGCATTTTCTGTATATGTTTGCTTGTCACAGAACTGGTATCCAACTTTCTCCCCTTTTTCCAGACTTTGAGATTCAAAGATAATGTTTTTCAGTCCAGTGGGATAAAAGTAGCATACCTTTATCACTGTCATTGCCACCAGTTACAGGAATCACAAAGGCATCTGTCACCATGGTAGAGAGGTACTACAATATGCCTGTAAAGCATCTGGTCCCTTCAAGAGAAGGAACTAGTTCTAATTCCCTCTGCTTCAGTTATACATCTTTTGCTTATGGGTACTTGAATTTGTGTAGTTTAATTCAGGATTACACTCCTGGGGCCATTCTACTGTTCAGCACTTAGTGATGTAGAAGATCCACCGCCAGCTTTGAATTGCAGTCTTGATAGTTTTAGTATTTGTGCTCAATCTCTTCTCCTCACTGAGGGTGAATTCCAGAGGGGGAAACCATTGGAAATGCAAGGTCTTTGGCCCAGTGAATTCAGCTGTGGTTTCCATCAGGTTTTTATGGCCCCATTGTGTGTAGTGACTTCTTGTCTGTCACAGAGAAAAAGGTGGAGCTGTGCAGTTTCAGGAGTTTGTCATGTCTCCATTCTTGTCCCTATCTGTTATATGCACACATGGTATGTGCTGCTTGCCTCACTGGCTATCATAAATACTGGAAGTTATAATAAAATTAGGAGCACAGATGTTCCTCTTACAACCAGTGCACCCTGTATACAATAATAATAATGAAATATATCCATTGCTGTTCTCTGTGGTGCTAAATTTTCTCCAGTGAGGCATCTTGCTTTAATAATAAAACCACATTTTCTTAAGCAAGGGAATATCAGATTTACATTGGCAGTAAGTCACTGTTTTCAAATAGCATGGAGAGAGATATCCAAGATAATCATAAGATTTTCTAGGACAGCTGACTGCATGGAAATTGCAGCCACGTGGAGGGGTCCACCAGGTCCGCCATTAGTCTTCATTTCTTTCCTTCATCAAAGCCATTAATGGGAGAGGACTGTCAGCCTAAAGACTCACACTCAGCTGGCAAAGTGGAACAGCCTTTGGAAGGCAATTTAGGGTTTAAAACAATTGGTTACAAACTGGTGAAGTTTTGTTTTTTTCCAGCCATGGTTGTAGCCAACACTTCTGGCCAGGGACCTTTTCTCTACTAACCTTTAATGGACAGTAGATTGCTCTGAAGAGGTTATAGCCCAAGCCCTGATTCTGCATGTGAGTAAAGATACATTGGGTTTAGGAGATTGTCCTCCGTGGGCATAACTTTGTGCACACTTTTTGTTTTTCTTCAAGAAAAACAGAAATAATACAAGTGTGGTGCTGTAAAGCTCTATGTATCTGCTGGCTTTAGCCTGGCTTAGCCTCTCTTGAAACATACAAGTACTCCCTTTGACTCCTTTGGGTGAGGTTGCAGATTTGGCCCCCTGCTGCCCTGCGCTCTTAATTATCCATAAGGAGAAGAATGCTTGCAGTGACCAGAGCATGGCTGCAGTAAATGTTATTCGTCTTGGTGGAAAAGGGGTCAGACTGTGGTGAAAGAGGAAGAAAAGTGAAGGAAAAGGATGACAAAAACTGTAAGAGAAAAATGAAATGAAAGGTACAGGGGCAGAAACTTCACCACTAATAATTCTCACCAATTCAAGTTTTCCCTAGTAGAGACCCATTCATTTACACTGTCTGCATTAAATTTATCATCTCCAGGCTAGCTGGAAAATGGAGGTCAAATTTCATTTTGGCCTGCAACTTGATAAAAATGACCTGCAAAAGGTAGATGATAGGCTGTTATTTTATGCACTGGAAAATAGCAAAGATCAGATCCTATCTCCTCTGTGTCCTCTTTTCTGTGCATGTCTGATGCTAGCTCCTGTCTGTAATGTATCACTGGAGAGTGCCCTGATCTGTTGAGTAGCTGGTCAGAGTTTAAAAGAAGGAACTGGTAAGCAATCTGTTTGGAACTGGTAAGCAATCTCAATCAGCATGGGTTCATGAGGCACCTTTTGCCATCTGAAATCTCCATTGAGTCACTAACAAGTCATAAAAATACCAGGTGCATTGATGTGACAGTCAAACAAACTACTTGTTATAGTTAATTTCATCTCCAGAGACATCTATTAATAGTAATTAATGATTCTTCAGCAGTTGCATTCACTGTGTCTCAACAATTTTCAGAAGGCAGGAAAAATCCTGTTAAAAAG
>VYZR01061750.1:68752-82026 GCA_013400675.1 Oxylabes madagascariensis
AAGTGATAGGATGAGAGAAAACAGCCTCAAGTTGTGCCAGGAGAGATTTAGATTGAATATTAGGAAAAAATGTTCAATGAAACGGTCGTCAAGCATTGGAACAGGCTGTCCAGGGAAGCGACTGAGTCACCATCCCTGGAGGTAATTTAAAAGATGTATAGATGTAGCATTTAAGGAGATGATTTAGTGGTAGACTTGGCAGTGCTGGGTTAATGGTTGGACCTGTTGATCTTAAAGGTCTTCTCCAACGTACGATTCTACAACAACCTAATGATTCTGTGTGTCCCTTTCTCTATAATATGAAATGCCCCAATAGAGTATTGAAAACCTTGCTGATACTCACACTCCAAATCTGTGGAGATGAACTTCAAAAACTAATTGCGGAATTTGCTGTGTGCTGCAACCTGAGCATATGTTCAGCTTTCGTGTTGAGAAAGAACTTTATCCAGAAGCTCAGCAACTTTTATTACTTATTCTCTGAGTTGAAGAGGTGTCAAAGATAAAGAGAGGTGGACCAGAATTAGGATCTGTCTTCCATCTTGCAGTTTAAGCCTCCTTCTACACCCAGGGGTGTTTAAATCCCCTTTCTCATCATGACACTGTTTCAGATGAATTTGGCATGCTGTCTGTATTATATAATCAAGGGAAGCAAGGGGGAAAACAGCCTTTGCAGCCTTCACTGTACACATCCAGCAACTTTTATCACTGGATGTGCTGCTAACCCTTTTGTTAGGGCTGTCGTGCATGGGCCAGCATGTCTCCCAAGGAGGTAGTCTGTTTTCTGGGTCAAAGAACACATTTTCCTTCTCCTCTCCTCTTGTCATTGCCTCATAGAGGAAAACAAATCCTTGGGATCTGCTCCAGTCTGTTGGGTAAGGCGTATGTTTCCTAATTCAGTTGCAACTCAGTAGTGCAGTTTGTGAAATAATAATATATATACTGGAGGCTCTGTAGGGGACTGCAGTGAAGCAGTAGTTACTGCTCATAAAGTTTTTTAATAGGACGTGAGTTCCAGGATTCAAGGGAGAGAACATTAATGTCCTTTACAGAACATCATGGAAAATAAATACTGTGCAGCACCAATCTCTTGGCAGTTTCAAAAGATGTCTAAAGAGGATCATTATGAGACCATTTATGATGGAACATGACTCCATTGCAAGTCTTTGGAGTCTCTGTTGGGATGTTGTTCCTACTGCTTGAGATTAGGAGAGGAAAGCAATTTCAATAGAAGTCTGTGGAGACCATGTGGCAATTACATTGCTGACAATATCAGTATGATTTTAGTGTGAGTCTCTGGAGACCTTAACTTCTCAGTGAAGTAAAATGTACCATGCCTATACAAATTATACTATTGTTTGAAATAAACCAGGATAAGTTAATGGTAAACAAGTACTGGAATAATTAGAGTATTCAAATCGATTTTTCTTGTGATAAGAAATGCTGCCCACAGCCTTGCCACAGCCCCCTTGCCACCATCCATCATCCCCTGCATGATTTGTGGGTGATGATTTCTCTGGAAATCCTAGGCTGAAAGACTGGCTTATTTAAGTGTCTGTACAGTTGGTGACCAGTTTAGAGAGAGAATTGTACAACTGGGTTGTTTTACTGAGGTCCTGCTCTGCCAGTAGTGATTTGCAGGGTCTGAAAATTGCAGAAGGTGAAGCTGTGAGAGGCAGCAGTCTGTCGAAAAGAGACTGGGGAGGGAGCTGGGGTTAAGGATGTGGTGATGGATGAGTACAGCTTTTAGCCTCATGGCAGTGGTGAAACAATGACTGGTTAAAACCATCTGGCCTGGGCAATGGTTGAAGTCTGCTGACCTTAGGGAAGCAGTTCCCAGGTTTTGCTTTTCTAAAACTTCACCACTGCCCTTGATCTTGCTGATGGCAAGAGCCACTCCCTGGGAGGGTATTGCAGTGCACAGCTGGGTCCTGAAGCAGTGGAGTACCAGCAAAAAAAAGATACCCAGGTGCTCATTGATGCTGGCGGGGAGCTGAGCAAGCCTTGGTGCTTTTCTTGCCCATTGGCTACCTGGGACCTTTCTTTCCTCTTCCCTCACACTGCCTTATGTACACTGAAGGGAGAGCCACAGCATTTCCAGGGCTGAAGGAAGGCAGTCTGGAGCAGCCAGGATAAAGTGCAGCATTTGCATTTTATTGATTCTTACCTATTGATTCCAATGGGATGAAGTGTCTGTGAAAGAGAAGTGAGACTGGCAGACAGACGAGAGCTCTGGTATCACAGGCAGGCTGGTCTCACCTGACGAGAGCAAGATTATATAAACAAACACCCCAGATATTTTCCTAAGTCAAATCTAAGAAAAACCAATGAAAAGGAGTTCTACTCCTAGGAAGGATAAGATTTACAGAAAAAGTTTAGTTTGCATTTCATCACTTCTGCATATAAAAAGGAGCAAGGAAATCCCATGAGAATTTTGTGACAGATTGCCTTGTGCCAGCTGCATCACGAAGCCATTTTCTGTAAGCTGGAGGGTGGTGAAACTTAAATGTACATCTCCTCATACAGGAGGTGATTCTCATTTGGTGACTCAGATGTGAAAATCAAGAAATATGCGTGACCTTTCAGGTATGAGGAGGATGTCTGAAGGGGTGCTGAATTTCCAAAATAGTGTATTGAGTGCACAGTTTAACTCAATGTGTTTTACATGAATCATTTTATTGGAAAGACTAAGCACATAGTGAGGTAAATATGTTCAATAAGAGTATTGATCTTATTAAGGGTTCCCCTGCAGATAGATGTATGTATGTATATATGTGTATGTGTATATATATATATATATGTACATATATATATATATATATAAAAATATATATATATATATATATATACAAACTCAAACAGAGGTGCTTTTTGATTGTGACCAGTTTATTACTGGCTCATTAAAAAACATTCCTTCTGTCCTCTAACTCTGTACATTGTTTGGAGAGGAAGGTGGCACTGAGTCGACTCTGAGGTCCTCTGGATCCTGGGAGTCAAAATCACCCTGATGTAACTCACAGTCCTAAGGTACTTGCTGGAATCCTGGCAGCAATCCCAATGTTGTGTCTGATGCATCTGCCAGCTAGAGTGGCCAGAGTATGGGCACCTTCCTCTCTGGGCAGAGGCTGGGGACACAGCTCTTCCCCAGCCTTCTGGGAAGGACTGAGCTGCCCTGGCTCGGATGGGGAGCCTGAGTCCAGCAATATCAGCCTGAAGAAAACCATATGAAAAACGCAATATTCGGAAGCCTGATGTGTCCAGTGCCTATGCTGCACCTAGCAAGCTGAAACCTTGGCAAATTATCTTCTCGCTTAATTTTGTTTCTTATAATTAATTTTTGAGCTCCTGTATAAAATCAGTCAAGCACCAGGACAGTGACTCTCTGTACAGCCCTACAGAAAATATGGCCCCAGCCTGTGGGTTTCCCCAGCAATAGCTGCCAGAGGTCCTCCTACCATCAGTATATACCAGGCACCAGCTCTGTCTGTTTCGTCTTCCCTGGCCCAGCAGTGCCCCCAGTGCCTTTGTGTCCCCTTTTGCTCCTCATGTCCCAGCACAGATTTCCCCACAGCTCTTTTTCTGACTGCCAAATACATTCTTTTATGGATGTTTTTCAGAAACATCAACAGAACTGTCCCTCCTTCCTGCTTCTCCTATATTCTTAAAAGACACACAGTTTCAGACAGAAAGGATTTTGAACATGGAAGTGGATCTGATTGTAAATAAAAGGGTAGCTGGCTTTGTTGCATGAAAAAGAAGTGCAAAATACTATAAAAAGAGAGAAGAAGAAAAAAGGAAGATGGGATTTTTTTTTCTTCCAGCTGAAGTGATGTTAATCAAAGAGCTATGAGTATCAGATGAAATGAATTATTTGAATGGTATGTTCCTTTCATCCTGCAAAATCTTCTGTACTTAAATTTAAGTATATATTAAATTTTATTAGATACTAACACAAACTCTGTGTGGGGAAACATTTCAACACTGTTTGAAATTTCTTATTTTATTTCTTTCAACTCCTTAATTCTCATAATGGATTTCCCATGCTTACTGGTATATAGGTTAACTGGAGAAGAAAATAACATGCAGTTTTGCAAACCATGGCCTTGCTATTCATATCATAGAAGGAAAAAAGAAGAAAGAAAAAGTAAAATAATTCTGTCCTGCTTCTTCCCTTTCTCCTTTCCATGAGCAGATACTAGAGGAGACAGAGTGGTGAATTGCTGGGCCTGGAGAGGTCTGTGCTGCTGCCAATTGCTGGGGTTGCTCGTACATCACCTGGTAGGACACAGCGTGTGACTAACAGCAGTGGTGGGCACCACTGGGCTTCCGCAAATCCCACCCTTCCTGGTGCATGCTCTGGAGGTCCCTAACAGGCAGGGCAGACTCAGGGGTCAGTCTACCTGCTTTGATTGTCCAAGAGTGCAGAGGGCTGACAGTGGGGCAGCTCTACTTCCTGCCTCTCTGCTCAGGGCTGCTCCACAGGTGTCTGCCTGCATCCTAGAAATGCCAGTTAGCATCTGACACATCCTTGCTCTCCATACTGAGTGGTGGTGTCACTGAATGATGGCATCCCTTGTTTCCAGCTGTCCCCATGAAACAGGACAAGTTGTGTCTTTTGTGCTGTACTGAAAGAAGTGTGTTGAACATGCTTGGGCTTCCTGCATGGTCACCGATCTGCTCCATTTGCAGCTATAAACCTAAGCGGTCTTGCTCTTTCTAAGACCATCAGTGACCCAACATCTAAGGGTGAGATCCTGCCTGCATGGTACGAAGAGTTAAGGATATGCAATTTGAATGTGCTTTTGCCACTAATTTTGTCTTATCCTGCCATTACTTTGAATGCTGTTAAGTCATTGTGCCTTCTTTCTTAATCTGTTGAAAGAAAACAATATGTCTGTTGTTAAATTTAAATGCAGGATACAATTAAAAGCTCAGATCTCTGATGTGGCCCTTTAAAAATCCCTCTGTAGATGGAAGAAGGTTTCTTTTCCATTGGGAACTCTGCATTATTTAGTAGATTTGCCTTGCAGGACAGATAGTTTCAAGGCTTTATGTTTATATAGAGGATCAAACATTTCTGTGGCCTGAATTAAAGCAAAATGATCACCAGCTCCATGAAAGTTTGTGGTTTCCTGAACAGGCACTTTTCTTCTCTTACCTTCTTGTCCCTGCGTAGATTTTTTTTCCCCCAAACCCTCTTATTTGACATGTTTTTTTCTTCTGGGAGTGCATCTTCAATGTGGTTTTCTGGTGATGCCAACACAATGAGAGTTTCAGTTGACTGTTCTGCTGCCTACTGTTGTGAGCACTCAGGAGTCTATGCCCCAAACTCTGGCTCCCAGAAACCAGAGAAGCTCTTTCTTTTAGTCAATTAAAAAATCCTGTTAATTTTGCCCTGTGCTGTTTCAAGTCATCAGTTGCTCATTAATGTCTCTCCTTTGGAGGAAACTCTGTAAATGTAGAGCTTTTTCACTTTTGTAGTTATCCTTCTTTGATTGGTTTTGTTGCTGGCCTCTGTCTCTCCAGCTAAGCAGCATGTTTCTAATACTTCTTCAGTTGTCTTGAAACGATACTGTACTTTTCAATGCTTATATTGGTCTCCAGGGGGAAGAGGTACAGTTCAAACAAATCCAAAAAATAAGTTGTTTCTGAGGGAGCAAAACATTATGCATTTTACATCTTCTTTAATACATAGGGCATTTTGGCATACACTGATTGGTTATGAAAGAGAATCTTCATACAAACTAAAATGTTTTTTTCTGAAGTGACTGAGACTTTACAAAAGCAGCAGTTCTTTATAACGTACTTCTCCCCACAATGTTTTTTAGTAAAATTCTGGCTGCCAACTGAGGTTTTTGGTGCTGGAATTCTGTCTGAGCCACGACAGGCTTGGTGGCAGCCCCACATGCACAAGTTGTAAATGATGTATGAAATGCAAAATCCTCACTTGCCCCGTGCATGGGGAGGAGGGAAATGATGCTTTGCTGCTGCTGGTTCTCTGTTCTCTTAGCTGAAACTCCTCAGTGAAGAATCATTAAAAAATAAATACAACAATAAAGAAAATGAAAAGACAGCTGGAAGACATTGCAAAACTGCAAACAAACAACCAGGAGAGCCAGTTAAGGCCACCTACCACTGCTTATGGCTGGCTGTATGAAATGACTGCCAAGCACAATCCCTTTGTCTCTGACTTGATTATTTTCCTGAGGAACTGTGCTTCATATCAGTCATAGCACCTGGTTGAATCCATCTACTTATCTTTTCTTTTAATTAAGAAATAATGTCAGTAGGATGAAAATAAAACTTGACAGGATGAAGATCTCCTACTGTATTATAAAAAAAATGTGAAGGTGAAACTGAGATATTTATTTTTGAAAGCAAAAAATCATCTTCTAGTGGCAAGATCCTATTACTGTGAGCGTGTTGTTGTTACATTAATGAATGAGAAATGTGTACAATGGAGTGAACAATGGGAGATTTGACCAGACAACCAGAAACTAAACTCCTCACACAGACAATGGTGTAACTGAGGCTAGTGGTTGACTACTATTTTTGGACAGCTCTCCTGGCTGACACAGAGAGTATTTTGTTCTACATTAACTGTCCTGAAGAATTGCCAGAGGCCACTAGTAAAGTGATGGGGGTGTCAGGTCCTTGTTACTCTTAGCTCCTATTGACTACCGTGGTGCTGACGATGGTTAAGAAGGCAGTGTGGCCAACTCTAAGGCCCTAATTTTGAACCTGGAGATGTCTATCAGGCATATGGACTTCCTTGGTATTGCCTGTAGAAGGCTGATGTCTTGACAGTGCGAACCAATATAAGATGTACAGAAGAATAATTCTTTCCTTAACTTTGCATTCCAGACTATTTACTGAATAACTGTACAGACTATTTACTGAATAATTGCAGGGAAGTGTCTTGATCCACTTGAGAGAGCCCTTTGCACTCTCCTCAAAACCTCTTCAGTATCCTTGGACAAATTAGCTGGGACTGGCTTTTTTAAGTTTTACAGGGTAGCTGAAAAAACCCATCTCCATTTGTACAGTGTAGCTGACTGATCAGAAAATTTGACCATGGAGAAGTTTGAGGGTTTGGATTGTCTTTTTTCTTGCGTGGTTTTCCACCAGCGTGCCCACCCTGAGGAGTGTGGCTGTAGTGGTGGGCTGAAGGTTGGCTTTGGGAGGCAGGTGAGGAGGGAGCACTATATCTTCCACACCTTTCTCACCCCTCTAAGCTGAAGTGCTGCCCAAAACTTTGCCAGAGCTGGGCAGACATCCAGCCGGGCGTAAAGATGGGCAGTGATTAGAGCAGCTGGGTAGGGAACCATGAGTTCTTGCTCCCAGGAATATGTCTGTATTTCTAAATTAGATCACTCTCAGATACAATGAAGAATAAAGCATTTTGATCAGAGTTAGCGATGACCTATTTAACATTTAAACTGGTTGGCACTTATTTGAGCTCGTTTATGAGTCCCTAATGAGTTCTCTTGGATATCAGCATTTACTGCTAGTATTGCTTTATGGTCCTGGGTTCAGGAGAGGTGAGTGCCTGGTTTTGTGACCTTGGGCAATACCCTGAATGTAGTGCTACCTCAGTTTCCTGTAAAGATGGTGATTGCAGGATACCTTTCATGTCTGTTTGCACTGTGAACTGTATGGGACAATCATTTTAGTACATTTTGTTTGTTTAATACCCTCTGCCCCTGGCTTTCTGTAGGGCCTCTAAATGATGCTATTTTAAAAATGAAAGATGATGGTTAAGAAATGCAGCATAGCATGACAGCGGCACATATATATGTAAGAATTTGTCTTAAAGAAGGCAGAAAAATAGCAGTGTCTGTTAGTCAAAGTGATGCAGTCCCAGGACACCACAGCAATTATTTCGTTTGTATTATTTTCTGACGATGTGAGAACCCATACCCACTTTCCAGATTTTCAAACAGATAAGCAATTTTTTAATTGATGCTTAGCTTGAATATATCTAATGTCAGCCAACTGTTGTTAATAGGAGCTATTATAACATAAAAGTGCTGATATTTTAAATGCAGTTGGTCAATCCCAGCAGGACTATACATTCAGGCCTCTTCTATAAGGTTGTATTAGTCATTTGACACTGGTGCTGAATTTATGTTTTCAGATGCATGCCAGCTATTGAAACTTGACAACTAATTCTGGATAAAACTGATTGGAATTGATAAACCCTCTTTTATTTTGGGGCGAAAATTGGAAGTAGCTGCTAGTCCAAATAGAATCTCTTATCTAGTATGGCACGATGGCATTTAATGAAAAACATTCAAGAAAATCTACTCTTGGATTGCCCTGAAGATAGAGAGTTGCAGAGTTGGATGCAATTCAAATCAGTAGTTCTTTATTTTGCGTAACTTTGGGGCATACCGAGACGTTTCATCAGTGCCTGATGTCATTAACTCTGGCGGCCAACACCTAAATGCGTTATTCTTCACGTGTGTGAAACATTATATTATTAGAGGAATGCTTCAAAGATAAGAAAATGTTTGTTTGTTTCATATTCTTTGCATATGCTAATAATGACACCTTAAGTTATTAAAACTAAAACGTGTTTTAAATCTGAATGTTGTTTTCCCCTTTATGAAAAACATTACCTTGGGCTTGCAGTATTACAGAGGCTTTGACATTGGCAATTTGTTTATTTTTAAACACTGACTGTAGCTCAGGTCCTTATTTTTTTCATGTAATACCCCAAAACAAGCTGAAACGCTGCTCAGAGGTGGTGTGCAGGGTCAAGCAAGCCCCTGCTACTGCAGCTCTTCTTGTTGCCCAGAAACTGCATTACCAGAAGCCGTTGTGAAAATTAGTCAGAGCCTAACACTGTGACAACACATTGGGATGGACACAGCACCACGTTTGGCCTGTGCCTTGCTGCCTTGTCACACGAGCAGAGCTGTTGCCAGTGCGTCTGTCCCTCCTGTGTGCGTGGTTCCTCGGGAGCATGGGAGGAGGTCATAAGCCAATTTGAGCTCTGTTGGCAGTTTTAGAAATAGGATGGATATCAGCAAGGCTTGACAGTGTCACCTTCAGCCCCTTCATGGCTGTGTGGCACTGTGATATGTGAGATGCTCTGGAGCTGTGTTGCGTTTTCCAAGCAGCCCTTCCATTTCAAGGACTTTGCAGGAGGAACAGACTTGTACAGGATTGGCTTTTCTTTTGTTTTCACTTTCCACTGTAATTTCCATCCTTCTTCATTGCTGCCACCTATTCTGGTTATATTTGAGGCATTATTTCTTATTCTTGTAAATACAGATAATTTAGGCATTGCCCTGGGTGCTGTCATGGGGTGAACGCTCAGTGGACTAGCTTCCCACTAGTTGTGAATCTGCTCTCCCAGCCATGTCTGTGTTGTTCTGGTAGCAGCAAACTTAAACAAAAGTTATTTTAATTCGCACATAAAAACTAAGCTATGGAGAGAAACTAAGCTTTTATGAGGTAATAAAGCACAGAGTCAGCCTCATGCCTAGTGCTTCCAAGCAGGGTGTCTCTGAAGGCATCTCAGCAGGGATAGAGAAAACCACAGCAAGGTTTAAATGTGGAGGCAGCAAGTAGGAAACAACAGGAGTAGGAAGGTAGGTGAGATTAAGCAGGCTGAGTTTAAGTTTAGGAGGGTGCCTCAGCTTCTAGAGTGGCTTTTGGATAGGGTAATCACCTGGGGCTGAGCAGCTTGTCGCATATTTCAGCCTGCCTCATCCTTCCCAATTTGAGACCTCCTTCACTCACAGTGACATTTTGGCTACTGTCCTGTGTTCGCAAACCTTGGCAGTGAAGGTGCTTCTCTCAGGAACTGCAGGCAAGCTGTTATGTCTCTCCAATGTGGCCCCTACCCTCTCTTTTGCTTACCAGAGTGCAAGGGAGAAAAGTTTGACAAATTGTTGTCCACCTAAAGGTTCCCGAGTTCTTTTACTCACTTCTATTTTTAGACTGATTCCCTTTGCTTCTTTTTTCCATTGTGCTATGTTTTGCCAGATTTCTGCCCAGAGGAAATTTTTATAGCTCAATTTTAAAGCCCTTGCAATTGAGGATTTATCCTGGGAATGACACAATCCAACTGGAGTAGTACAAATGGCACAGCTCTGAAATAAAAGGTTATCAAGACTGTAATTTATTTGTTTAGGCCACTCAGAGTACAAAAATGCCACTTATTTCTTCAGCTCCCTCAGTGGGTTGCAGTATGGTGGCTGCTTTCAGACTGTCTTGCTTTCTCCATCAGTCATTTCCTCTACCGCAGCATTTTTCAGGAAGCTCAATTAAAAAGCTGTTTCCCAATATGCCCTCGCCCTGCTGCCATCCCTTACCCCTCAAAATCCCAGCTCAGGCACAAGTTGTTTCCTCATATCTCATCCAGGTGATTCGGGGGTAACAAAAGACAATGAACTCTCTTCATGTATCGTTATGTGACAAAAGAACGAAATAGTGAAGTGGCAGGCTTAATCTCCAGCAGTTAGGGTGAAAAAGAGTGGAAGGATGTGAAACCCACTTAAAATATGTTTCCTTGTTCTAATATGCATCTTGAATTTATAGAGAATTGACTTGTGCTATTTGTTCAAAGCCAGAAAATGCATGTGGTCTGCAGTTGAACTTGTCACACTGTGCCAGGCAGTTTTCAGGAGTGATGGATACTGTTTTTCACGAGTCCTTTCTCCTGAGCCGGTTCAAGGCCAGCCACAATAGAGCTGGTTCCGGTCATTAGCAATGACCCCTGTAAAAGTTGTTCATTTAGAAGCTTGCAGGTTGAGGTAAGCAGTGTTTTTGGGATCCTTCCTTGCTGGCAGCTTGATGGAGTTAGCCACAGAAGATGGCAGGCCCCTGGGCAGTGAAACAGAGCAAGGAGGGATTAGGCTCTCACTGGCATGCAACTGAAGAAGCTGTAGGGAGTCACAAACAGAAGTGATATTTTCTTGCTAAGCATAAGGAAGTTGTGGCATGCTCTAGATAGAGCCATGTAAGAGAGGGAGATAATCCAGCTCCCCAGTGCAATGGCACATGCTGGTGCTTGCCACAAGGGACTTCTGAGGAATACCTCCTTTTCTCCCAGCAGGAAGCAGCACATACATGTTGGCTGGGCTGCCCTTGTTGGGAGGAAGAGGTGTAGGCCGAGTGCAGAGGAGCCTGGATGGGGGCAGATGTGCTGCCTGCTCTGGAGTAGGAAGAGGATCTGTGTGTTTAGGATGGCTAGAGTGGTCTGGAGGTGGAGGCAGAGGGGAGGGTGGATTCTGTGAGGGCGTGTTTCCACAGGAAAGTTTTATCTGCCCTTTGCTCTTATCAGAAGCAAATGAAAGTTTGGTAGCACCATGGATGCTTTCCCTACTTTCCAACTTAATCACTGGGAGATGCTCCGAAAGTGGGGATTGGAAGGGACTTTGGAGGACAAAGAATACGTTTGCCTTGACAATTATGTCACTTTTTGACAAACAGGTATTTTGAGGAACTGGAAACGTGTGTCAGGGGCCTTTTACCTCTGCCAGTGAGTGTTTGCAGCTGGGCAACCACCCAAAAGAAAGTCTTCATCTTCTGCTTATGGCTGTCAGCCCATGCTACAGTAGCTGAAGGTAGAAGATCTAGATCCCCCCCACCATTCCTCTTTTTGTCTAAAAAGTATTGAAGCAATTTTAGATGATGTGTGTCACTCTGGACTTACATTTTGATCTTCTTGAATCAGGCTGGAAGAGTTGAGGGGGGCAGTCATGGACCAGGCAGCTCTGGTTGAGCCTTGCAATCTGGGCTCTCGTGTTGAGCATCATATGCAGACAAATGAGGGATATGTCTTTCTCCTGAAATAGACCTATTTTGTGAAATGTCTAATATTTTTTAAGTCTTTCTACATAGCCTCCTGGCAGTTGGCTTTCCTCTGATGTAAACTTATAACCAAGAACTTAGCCAACTGCGTCAAATATAGAAACAGAAGTCCAGTGCTTCAAATACAGAGATGGATAAACTTTCTTTTCTGTTTGTCTGTTGTTCTGTAAAACACTAAAGAATAGACCAAATCAGAACCTTCCAATGCAAAATGCCTTATCTCACAAGCAGCCCCATGCTCATCCCCCGGCCCGCGGCATGACTGATTCGGAGGGAGGGTATTGAGATCTGTTTCAGCATGGCTGTAGGCAGCCACCACCATGCCTGCACAGGCTGCTTTGTTTGCTGTGCCAGGTGAAGCAATGCTCCTTGCAGGCTGTCGCACCAGTATCAGGCTCTTTCCACATGAACAGGTACCACCACCATCATCTGGGTAGGTCCCAACCATGCGTGGAACCACAATGTCAGAGGGAGATGTGTTGTGGGTGTCCCAGCAGAAATTTCCTCTTTCTCAGGAGCTCACAAATGAAGAGTTCACAGCCACTATGTTTACGCAGGCAGGCCCAGTAGTCAGCTATGCAAGAGGTTTGGAAAATACTGTGTTAATTAGTCTAAGAGTTTGACCCTTACTGCCACTGGTCTTATTCCCTTAGCAAGAAGTAGAGTATGAGTGGAGACATAGCAAACATAAATAATAAAAGGGCTCTTCAGCTACCCTGCATTTTAAATAGTAACCATGGTTGAAGTCTGTGAGCATATGATAAGTATCAAACACGTATTTTTCCAACAGAATGACAAATGTGTCTGGTTAAAAAAGGGTAACTGGGTAAATGTGGAGTACAATAATATCTCAATAGTCTCCCATTTCTTTTTAAAGAAAAGTACAAACCATAATGCATGCAAGCTATCATACAGTGGGAAAATGACTTTCTCAAAACATATGCTTGTACCTAAATAGTGTCTGTAGAAATACTTGAGCAACTAGAAAACAAATGTAAAATCTTGAGCTGGTTGTTTTGATAAGCATGTCAATCATTTTATGTTGCTCCAAATTGTAAAGAGTTTGAGATTTTTCACTACTTTTAGGATGCTGTACAGATTACAGAACTGTAGCCTGTAGAACACCATGTTGAAAGGGCCCTCAAAGATCTTCTGGTCCAACCCGTCCTGGCAAAGACACAGATAATAATGTAATAATGTCTAGACAAGATAATAATGTAATTTAAAAATAAGTACTAAAGATAAAAATGCTGTCATTGTTTCTACCACTNTTGTATGTCCAAGGCATCTGGCCAAATTCTTCTTTTGTCACTTGGAAATAAACTTTCAGGTGGAAAAAGAGGTCATGCCTGGGGAATCTGGAACATAAGACAGCTCTTAGATGAAGGTTAAATTGTGGATTTGCAAAAAGAATCTCAATACTTGCAAAAGTGCTGCTTAAATCCCTACTG
>VYZR01061750.1:103052-153402 GCA_013400675.1 Oxylabes madagascariensis
TTTCTTGTTCATCTTGTATTTTTGTACATCAATTGGCTATTTTCTATATGAGGAGCCAGCATTCCTGGCATGTTAGGAAACAGAACTGAATGAAAACATACTACGTTGGCAGGACTTCCATTTAATCTGCCACTGTGAAACTGTGTGTGTTTGTGGGGGCGGAGTTCTATTATTGCTGCACCTTACATTTGTCAGTGGTTGCTGAAGCAGTATCAGCCTCTGAACTGGGAAAGAGTGATGTGTCTAGGGCTAATGTGCCAAGGCAGGCCAAACTCCAAGGCACTTGACCTGGGAGGTGCAGGTTTAGCAGAAAGCCATGTCCTAGACAGGGTCGAAATCCTGAGGTGCTGTGGATATTGGGTGCTGGTTGTGAGGGTTGGTCTGCTGTTGAGTCTTCAGCACAGACTGCTGGAGCAGCATGGCTTGGAGCTGGCTTGGTTTGAATTTACCAAGGCAGAGATGTGAGCACAGTTGAAAAACTGTAGTCTTGAAAGTGTGAACAGGATCTTTAGCTTCTGAGCTCTTTGACTATTGTAAGCATCAACCCAATGGAACACAGCACTTATTCTGGATTTCTGTGATTTTTCAGTGCCCCTTTGCTCTCTGGACCTTGCATATTGGTACAAGACTCTCTGCTGTGTAGAGCCCCAGGTTAAGAGGGTCCCTTATGGGCATTTTATACCAGCGTAGTCCTTGCAGAATAGAAGATTTATTTTTAACATGAATATCAAGCTGTCTGGTTTCTGTCATTGACATCATGTGGAGATGCATGTGGAGGCTAATTTTTTCCAGGTTGCTGGTGTTATTGGGGTGCCCTGAGTCTGGCCATAGCTAAACTGTAGCAACCCAGTTCTAGCAAAGTGAGTAGTAATGCTCATTAATCATTTTTCAGAAGTCGCTTTTCAAAAGACAGCAGTGATGCAAAAATAAAAAATAACTCAAAGACAGTATCTTGTGTAGGAAAATAAAAAGAGATGCATCATAAATAATCTCGATGAAATACAAGGACCATTATCCTGAGTCTGATTCCAACTGGAAGTGAGTAAAAATAGTTTGACAAAGTGCAGATGCATCTCTCAGTTCAGAGATGTCCTGTCAGATTTGTGGCCCAATGTATGTCCAGGCATGCCTCTCCAAGATAATACTTTGAGAATGAGGTAGTAATGCCAATTGTCTGGATATGAAATGACAATATTTGACATCACTTCTGCTAATATTACCTGCCAGAAAGGGACATGGGGGAATGATCTCTCTATCTATCTAGAGCTAGAATCAAAATCCTAATATTGATCAGCCTTGTTCCCTTTGTCATTTCTCCTAGCTGCCCTCAGAGTTGGCTTCTCTCTCATACTTGATTTCATGAATTGCAATTTGGTCTTACATGGTAAATCCAGCATTTTACTATGACTTTATGATCACGAAATCCCCCTTTCTTAGCTGGAAGCACCCACTGGTGCTCCACCACGAGGCTGTGGAGTCTTGAAAAAATGCAGTTAATACTACTTTTACAGCTTTGTCTGCTGAAGGTCTAATGTTTTAAAGGGAAAAAGTTCTGAGAAAAACATGGCTCTATTTTGACTCACGTTTTGCAATTTTGTGGGATTTTTCTCATAGCCTGATTCTTGCCTATTCCTGTAGAAATAAAATATGATTTTGAGCAAGCATTCATGAGGATCTGGTTTGTCAGGAATAATTTTCCTTCTTCAGAAAAAACACATGGGAAAAACACACTTACCTGGCAAAGCTCTTGATTTAAAACTGTGTCATATGAGCTCAGGCACTACAGAAGTTTAGAAAGAAACATGAAGCTTTCAGAGCTTGAAGTCCCAACATTTTGTTGTGATTTCATAAAACTTTCTGAATTTTCAGGAGACGTGCAAAAGCAAGACCTTGCGGGGGTCTTTTATGCATACCCATCGAAATAGACCACATAGGTGTGTCATAAACAGTTGGGTTTTTGCTATTTAACTTACAGTAAACTGGAAAAAGCCAAAAATATGAGGCAACATTTGTGTGGAGGATTAATATTCTTTTGTTCAATCAACAGATTTAGCTAGGAAGAAGCGGAAAAAGTCTCTCACATATAAAAAGAAGAATCAGCACATATTAAGTGTGTCTCAGTCTAGGAGAATTCCCTTACTTTGAGAAAACACTTATTTTCTGCATATTAGCATTCTCTTAAAAATTCTTTTTTGCACCCAGTGAGGTTTGTATCACTCTCTGAGCCAGCAGCTGAAGCTGTGCTTGGGCTTCCAGAGAAGGTCTTAACCGAGCCATGTATGCGTCTTCTTGCCTTTCCCTTTTGCTTCTTGTTTCCCTTACAGTTACTGTTTTAAATTCATCTTCTCTGTTTTGACTAAGGGTTTCCCATATACATAAAAATCACTTTGCTGGAGTCCAGAGATATAAGGTCATTATGCTGTTTTGCAAATTAATTACACCAAAGGAAGCTATTAGTTAGGTTTAGTCTTCTCTTGATAAATCTTTGGTTTTCATGCCTTTTGCCATTTGTTTACACCTCTTTTAGGTATTCCTTCATGGGAGTTGTTCTAAAGCCTTACGTGCTAGTAAAATGAGATGAACAGGCTCATGTTTGCATGAATCCCTTTCCCTTCCCGAAGTATGTAAGTCATTTTATTGCTAATCTTTAGCCATATAGTTCCATCCTGGTTTAATAATTTGTTCAGATTCCTGGTCTATAATTTGGTGTGCCAGTTCTTTCCCACTGAAATTTTGTGCAAGTCTTGTATTGCTTTCTGAGGGAAAACAGGTGACAGATGTGTTTATATTTGAAAACAGAATAAGCTTCAAATTTATACTGCCCCAAATAAAAATTCAATTTTTCTACAGTAATACATTTTGTCTTTTTTTAGGGGCAAAACCCCATGAGCTCCTATTTTTAGAGGAGAAAAAGACAACCCAGACAATGTTAGTCTACTTGTAGAATGATGGGAGCTGCAGATGGCATAAATACATACTATTTGTCAACCTAAGAGATTGTTTCAATGTAAACCTCTGCTTAGCGGGCTGAATGTTGCAGATGATATCTAAAGTATCTGTATTTTGAGGCTGGAAATAGGCACTTAGACTATGAGCTCTCCAAAACCAGAGTCAGATCTTATGTCGCTTACCTGGGTCTGCTTGCATAACACTTGCAAGACTGGTCCCTCAGCTTGCAAAGGTAAATGCTTTGAACTCTATCTTCATTAGCACAGAATTTACCTGGCAATAAAAGGTATCTTTGTATCATGTATAGTCACTATAATGCTTATTTAAATATTATCCAACTCCCTCAGCACTTTTATTATTTACCAATAGAAAAAATTGAACCATTACTTTACTTCTGAATTTTTAAAAATTACAATAGTGCAATTAAATTACTGAATTCATTTATATTTAATTGTACTTTCAGTTTTAATGTGCTGTTTGAGGACGTTTTTTTCTGCGACTGTTAGTTTTCCATGCAATATAAGAAAATCTAAAGCTATATTAAGGAAATATATTACATGGGCAAGACAAAGTCTCATTAGTGTTATTTATGGCATACTGAAACCTCATTAGAAGAAGGTATGCTGGATTCAAAAAAGCATTACCGAGAATGTTTTTTTGGGAGGGTTAGGAGAGAAATTGCTTTTATTGTGTTTCTTTATCACATACAGAGTGGTTAGTGGACATGTTGGTTTCCTAAAGCGTGAAATAAATTAAGATAGAAGAAAAAGTGTAATTAATCTAAGTAGTAAGTATAACCTCATTATAGATTGGGAATAGCTTGCACATGGTCACAAGGCATTTCTGTTTACTGTTCACCTTAGTTTCAACTAACCATTCATTTTTAACTTCCTTCACTGAAGGTAAAAAGTGATATTTTTCAGCATAGTGGTTTGCATCTTAAGCAGTAATAATGTGCTTTTAGTGCACTTCAAACCAGGGATGAGTGAAACTCGAGGTGCAGAGTCACAAGTAGCCCTATTTAGGTAGTAGCATTTGCTCTAATGAGAGCTATATATCCAGTCCTGCGTAAATATTGTTTGGTAGGCGTACAAGGAAACCATTATTTGCAAGTAAATGAGAACAAAAGGAGAGTCCCTGAATTGTCAATCTCGATGGAAAGTCATTCTGTGTGGGCAGTATCCTTCCCCAGGCTGGCGCTGCTGCCGTTCCCATCCCCGGCGCTCAAGCAGCCCCAGAATAAACTCCCCCTGTTCCTGCTGCCCTCCAGCCGGTCCCCCGCTGCTGGCACAAGCCAGGTGCCAGCAGTTAGTTCCCCTCCTCGTCTGCTCCCTCCTGTTGCTGGTCCCTGTCCCCGCTGCTGCACAGCTGACCAAGTTCCTTCGGCTGGGTGCCCCTGCCAGCGGCAGTCCCTGCTGGCCGGGCGCACTGCTGAGCCTCCTCACGCCAAACCCGCTTACTGCTAGCGCTGCACACCGCTGCACTGCGGGCTGGGGCATCCAGGTGCTCAGCCTGGTACTGACATGGGAGTACCTGCGGGGCTTTTCAATAATAAAACATCCATCCTGCTACTCACAGTTCTTTGTACGGCCGTTCCACTTGTGGGGTATCTCTGTTGGCACCTTAGCATTTATGAATGTGCTTTATGTGATTTATGATAGAAGCAGGGAATGGACAGTAGCTTACCACCGAGGCTGGATCAGTTCAGTGAATCCCAAAAACAGCACACCTGCTCCCTTTGTCGGTTTTTCTTCCCCAGTATGCCACCTGATGGTTCTTTAGCGTCCCTTAGATGCCGAGGGATAACTTTATGATAGAGTCACATAATTATTATAATCCTAGTTATTTATCAAGTGATGAATGAATAATTCCAGGATTTTCTGTGGGCCAAACACTTACTTTCAAAGGATTTATAAAAAGTTGAACTAGATGCTACCTATCCCTTCTTCTCATCCTTTCTCCACCCAGTCACTGCAGTTTTGCCTTTTTATCTTCTCCTTATTGTTGCAGTGGACAGTATCATCTAACTGCAGCAACTACAAACTATGTCTGAAATGATGACCCTACTGAATTATTCTCTGCAGTGATGGGAATTCATAAATAATCTCTGCCAAAAAGTGTTCAATTTAAACAGACAGGGCAGATTGGGAGGGGACGGCAGGAAAGCATGCAGGCAAAACAAATAAATTGAGGATTTTTAGAAAGTAGATCAAAACTACCTTCATTTTGTGTTAATTTTCTTCTTTTACCTGTTTTTTTTTTTTCTTTGAGATGTTTTGGGAAGAAGATGGGGGAGGGAGGATATCTGGCTGTGAGGATAAAGAGAGATGAGGAGGCTGAAAGGGACACACAAGTAAAAGAAAGCTAAAGAAAATGGACTTCAGGAAATGATTCAGCAGGTTAGTGGTCAGTAGTAAAGGATGTTTGCTGTAAGGCCATAGGAAGTGGCTGGTTATGTCTGATACTGTCATTGTGCCAAAACCCCAGGTACAGCTGACGTGACTTCCTGGAGCAGCATCAGACAGTGCTGCCCAGTGAGGCCACTTTGCTGTCAGTATGCACATGTGTATGTGCTCTCAGCTGTAAGTCGGCTGCCTTTGCAGGAAAAGATACCAAAAAAAGAGGACAAAAGCAGCAGGCCTAGAAGTAAGGACAAGTTAACTTCACTCCGACAAAACAAAACAGAGTATTTCAAATAAAGAAAGAAATGAGAGGAGTAGATAAAAGTGGGGAATTTGTGAGTGTCCCCTGGCTTTTTTTCAGAAGTGTCTATCTGCTCAGATTCCTGTAGATGAAGGAGAACAAGGCAGGTGATGTTATACTGATGCCTTAAGGAGATTAAAGTCATTGGTTTGAGGGTTGCTGGAACATGTGGAATAAACAATCTGAGTCTTCTTTCTTCCATCTGAAATGCAGCTGCCTTGTGCTGTGTGAAGAGGGAGCTATGACAAGGTTTCATCCTCCCTTCTCCCTCTGCACTCTGCACACATTCTCCATGTTGCACTGGTGATGAAAAATACTTAATCTTTTCACCTTTGCCAGCCTGGTTACCTGGCTTACCATCTAGATTGACCAGTACTGCCTTTTCTGTGACAAAAAAAATGAAGAAGCCTTGCTAAAGACACTGCTACCCCATATTTGAGATGTGCTTACCTTCACACCCTTGTTCTGATGGATTCTCAGCACTCCTAAAGCCACACAGGGTGATAAGCATCTCCAGAAGATGCACAAGCATGTTAGAAAGAGCTTATATATATAAACATATATAATATTTTATATATATATAAATATATATATATAAGCAATATTGCGTTATAACAAATCCAGGCACAGTCCTGAAAAAGGTTTCAGCATAAGGGGTTCCTATCTGTAAGAACCTTTATAGAACAGAACTGTGTGTGAGGCAGAAGATGTGAGTCACTCCTGATGCCTAAAGTAGAAGACAGTTTGTTTTAGTGACATCCACTTGCAAGGTGAAAGAGAAGACGTGATGGCTGTGGAGGAAGACAGGGTGGCAAGCACCTTAGGGGTTACCTCTAGCTGTAAGTAAGCAGCACATCCGATTTAGGCAAATGAAGAAATCAGAGCAACCTCACTCAAATCCATGTGTCTTACCATTTTCAGAATTTTTATCCTCTGTCATTTGGGATGATCTTGGTAACTTTCCTGATATGGGGATTGTTAGTCTGTCCTTCTATCATTAAAATTGTCATTTTCAAACTAGTCTTTTATAACAGTTCTTAATAGCGCTACAATTTAAGGTTAGGGCATGCTAAAGTTAGAAGACTCCAGATGCATTCATGCTGAGCCCAGGAAAGCTTTATGTGGTTAAGATGAATACTACTGTTATGGCCACTTGTTTTTACATGTCTTAGTGTGAAAGGGCAGGCAAAGAAACCACAGAGGCCAGTCAGAGTTCTTGCATTGTTAACTGGATTTCCCAATATCCCTTTGGAAGGAAAAAGGACAAGTCAGGATTCCTTTTTCATTTGTTTTTTGAAGCATTTTTGTCCTCAAATAAGTAAAAAGGAGTGATTTTAATTTTCGGCCAAATTCCTGACAGGCCGTGACACTTCCACAATAGTCCATCACATTGAGGGCTGGTGTCACATGGAGATGTACTGGCAGTACTTGAACAGAGGCCTACTTTGGAAAGAAAAGTAGGCAAATTTCATTCCAGTTCCTCTCTAAAGAGGACATGAGAGGAAAATGACAATGAATTTGATTTTTGTTCTCTTTCCTTTTCACCAAGTGAGGGTGTCTCCTACAGCCATACACAAAGGCTGCAGGAACTTGCACCTGTCACTAGGAAACCTGCCTCAAGATTTGACGCAATCTACAACTTGAAAGTTTTCTATCATTTTCCCTTTGTCTGTTCTGTATGTTGTTAGTGTTACTAATCTTCTATTATCAAGAATAGAGCAGACTATTTGTTGCTCAAGTGTCTGTGATGGTGTGTGAGAAATTAATCTGAAGACACTTGGAAGTTCTCCACCACATCGGCATTGATCAGGTGGAGAAACTGAAGATTATTAGTTTGCAGGACTGCCTGCTTTGTATTATAATGCCTAAATAAAAGCAGCATATTAAATGAGAGAGTAGAATAGAATGTGTGAAAGACAAGGCGCTGCCTTGAGCATGGCACAGCAGTTATTGCCCTTTTATAAATGGGAAATGTAAAACAGCCACTGGTGACCTTAGTGAGCTCCTCAAGTTTCCTAAGCAGGAAGCAGTTGTGTTGGAGTCAAACACCTTCCTTAGTTAATATTAAATTTTATTTTGAAGAATAATTTCAAAGAATTTAAGAGGGCTCTTAAGCTCAGCCAACAATTTGGGGAAAAGAAGAGGAAAAAGTAGCTGTACTGTGATTCCCATGAAGCTTTATGATCTCCAGAGAGACGTAACAGAAAACGGTGAACCTACCCCAGAGAATGAAGCAGAATAGGTGGATCTGATCAAAATAAAGCTGGAATACTTGGCTAGTGATGCTAAATTGTTATTTGCCCCCAGGAAAATAAAACTCTTACAGATTGAAGACTCTTTTTTTGAAAACTCCTGACCATTTTCCCCATGGATCCCATGGCAGTTGCAGGGTGGTTGAGGAAGGGTTGTCCTCCTTTGGAAGGGTTGAGTTTGCTTGCTGCCCTTGGAGTGTCAGCATAGTGAGCTTCCACTGAGCACCAAGCACAGCAACCTGTGCTGCTCTTCACCACAGTCAATAATTATTTAGTTGTTCAATCTGAGCAGCACGCTTGTTAGGTTTGCAAGAGGAGCAGGGACTTCTTAAGAAGGGTTTAGAGAGGTGTGTGTGGGGTTTTGCTTCTTTACATGTGAGGATGGGGGTTTGTAATTAATGGCTTGCTGCAGCATTTTCAGCTTACTTTCTCTGTTTTCAGTAGCTGTGTGACCTAAAATTATATTATGGGGAAAAAAAAAACAGAAGGTTTTTCTGTACTTTCTTACTTTAGCCCAGCAGATCCTTGCACTCAGGTCTTCTATCACATCTTCTAATTTGTACAAAATCAATCCTAAAAATTAGAAATTATAGCATCCTGTTAGTCCTTCTATAGAAGGGTTGTTCTTTTCTCATAGACACCGTTCTTCTTGTAGATTAGTTTTATATGACTCTGTTGATAAGAACAAGAATATGCAAGAGGATATTGTCTCTGATACATCATTTTAAAGATGACTATATAGATGGTTGTAAGATCAAAGTTAGTGTCATTCATTTGTCTTTGAAAGGTCCCAGTATCAACACTCTTTGTTTAAATCCAGAAGTGGGTCAGTCTGAGTATAATGCATTTAGTTGCCTATAATGCATTTAGAAATAATTTTGTGCTGGTTTTGAAAGGTGCATGTTGAGGTGGGCATCTCGAGTCCCTCACTACATCTGCTGGTGGCCCCTGAAATCTGTGGCTGCTGCAGGGCAGGAACTGCACCAGAGAAGCTCCTTAGCACACATTATTTAGTAATGTAATATCTTATACAAAGGCCAGTTATTCAAGCTGTAAATGGAAGAGCTGAATTGCCCCATAAATTTGAGGCTTATTGATGTGAGTTGCTTCTAATATTTCTATAGGGAAAAATCCACTTATTGATCACTTGGGCACCGTCTTACTTCTGACATTAATTTAGTTGTAGATTAGGTTGGAATGTATTACTTTCATAAAGATCCTGAGTGGCTGGAGTCATGCAGTGAAACTGAAGCACAAATACCAGCAGACTGTATGGCTCATGACACCGCCTGAAATAGCAGGCAGCACCAGTGAGCTGGCGGGCTTTCAGTTCGGCTTCCACTGAGAAGGCTTATTACAATAACAAACAACAGGTAGGGCTTGAACAAAATAGGTCTCCTATTCGAGCTGCTCAGGAATCATCTGCAAAAGTCTCCCTGTAAGTGCTTTAGGAGGAATAAGGAGGCTTCAGCGAAGGATTTGGGCTAGTATATGTCCAGCACTGGAATAGCGTCACAAGGGATTAACAGAGCAAATGTGTGAAGCCAGCTGTAATCTTGGGGGGTTGACTGGATGCCAGGTGCCTACCAAGCTCCTCCATCACCCCCCTCCTCAGCCAGATTGGGAAGAGGAAATAGACCCTCTTCCTCTCAGAGTTACAGGGAGATGGGGTATGAGGGGGGTTGTGGTCAGTTCATCACAATTCATCTCTGCTGCTTCCTCCTTTTCTTGCTCTTCCCCTGCTCCAGCATAGGGTCCCTCCCATGGGAAACAGCCCTCCATGACCTTCTTCAAGTTCTCACTAACTGCTCTAGTGTGGATTCCTTCCGCAGGGTGCAGTCCTTCAGGAACAGGCTTCTCCTGCATGGATTTTCAAGGGGTAATGAGTCCTACCGGCAAACTTGCTCCAGTGTGAACTCCTCTGTTCACAGATCCTGCCAGGAGCCAGCTCCATCGTGGGCTTTTTACAGGATCACAGACTCTTTACAGTGCATCCGCCTTCTCTGGCATGGGGTCCTCCATGGGCTGCAGATGGATCTCTGCTCCACTGTGGAACTCCAAGGGCTGCAGGCACACATCCTGCCTCACCGTGGTCTGGACCATGGGCTGCAGGAGAATCTCTGCTCCGGTGCCCTCTGGTGCCTCCCTGCCCGCCTTCTTCACTCACCTGGGTGTCTGCAGGGCTGTTCCTCCCATAGATTCTTCGGTTGTTGTTGTTGTGATGCCTTTCAAAATCTAGAAACAAAACAAGACACTTTCAACACAATATTAATATAGGAAGTAATGTAAAAGCAGGTCTTTAATTGGAGGCCTTCAGGTGCAAATATGACAAAATGCACACATGATACAGGACTTCCACAGTTTTATAAGTTTAACAAATTAGCATATTTGACAATAGTGTCCAATTAGNGTAATTAATGGCTTGCTGCAGCATTTTCAGCTTACTTTCTCTGTTTTCAGTAGCTGTGTGACCTAAAATTATATTATGGGGAAAAAAAAAACAGAAGGTTTTTCTGTACTTTCTTACTTTAGCCCAGCAGATCCTTGCACTCAGGTCTTCTATCACATCTTCTAATTTGTACAAAATCAATCCTAAAAATTAGAAATTATAGCATCCTGTTAGTCCTTCTATAGAAGGGTTGTTCTTTTCTCATAGACACCGTTCTTCTTGTAGATTAGTTTTATATGACTCTGTTGATAAGAACAAGAATATGCAAGAGGATATTGTCTCTGATACATCATTTTAAAGATGACTATATAGATGGTTGTAAGATCAAAGTTAGTGTCATTCATTTGTCTTTGAAAGGTCCCAGTATCAACACTCTTTGTTTAAATCCAGAAGTGGGTCAGTCTGAGTATAATGCATTTAGTTGCCTATAATGCATTTAGAAATAATTTTGTGCTGGTTTTGAAAGGTGCATGTTGAGGTGGGCATCTCGAGTCCCTCACTACATCTGCTGGTGGCCCCTGAAATCTGTGGCTGCTGCAGGGCAGGAACTGCACCAGAGAAGCTCCTTAGCACACATTATTTAGTAATGTAATATCTTATACAAAGGCCAGTTATTCAAGCTGTAAATGGAAGAGCTGAATTGCCCCATAAATTTGAGGCTTATTGATGTGAGTTGCTTCTAATATTTCTATAGGGAAAAATCCACTTATTGATCACTTGGGCACCGTCTTACTTCTGACATTAATTTAGTTGTAGATTAGGTTGGAATGTATTACTTTCATAAAGATCCTGAGTGGCTGGAGTCATGCAGTGAAACTGAAGCACAAATACCAGCAGACTGTATGGCTCATGACACCGCCTGAAATAGCAGGCAGCACCAGTGAGCTGGCGGGCTTTCAGTTCGGCTTCCACTGAGAAGGCTTATTACAATAACAAACAACAGGTAGGGCTTGAACAAAATAGGTCTCCTATTCGAGCTGCTCAGGAATCATCTGCAAAAGTCTCCCTGTAAGTGCTTTAGGAGGAATAAGGAGGCTTCAGCGAAGGATTTGGGCTAGTATATGTCCAGCACTGGAATAGCGTCACAAGGGATTAACAGAGCAAATGTGTGAAGCCAGCTGTAATCTTGGGGGGTTGACTGGATGCCAGGTGCCTACCAAGCTCCTCCATCACCCCCCTCCTCAGCCAGATTGGGAAGAGGAAATAGACCCTCTTCCTCTCAGAGTTACAGGGAGATGGGGTATGAGGGGGGTTGTGGTCAGTTCATCACACTTCATCTCTGCTGCTTCCTCCTTTTCTTGCTCTTCCCCTGCTCCAGCATAGGGTCCCTCCCATGGGAAACAGCCCTCCATGACCTTCTTCAAGTTCTCACTAACTGCTCTAGTGTGGATTCCTTCCGCAGGGTGCAGTCCTTCAGGAACAGGCTGCTCCTGCATGGATTTTCAAGGGGTAATGAGTCCTACCGGCAAACTTGCTCCAGTGTGAACTCCTCTGTTCACAGATCCTGCCAGGAGCCAGCTCCATCGTGGGCTTTTTACAGGATCACAGACTCTTTACAGTGCATCCGCCTTCTCTGGCATGGGGTCCTCCATGGGCTGCAGATGGATCTCTGCTCCACTGTGGAACTCCATGGGCTGCAGGCACACATCCTGCCTCACCGTGGTCTGGACCATGGGCTGCAGGAGAATCTCTGCTCCGGTGCCCTCTGGTGCCTCCCTGCCCGCCTTCTTCACTCACCTGGGTGTCTGCAGGGCTGTTCCTCCCATAGATTCTTCGGTTGTTGTTGTTGTGATGCCTTTCAAAATCTAGAAACAAAACAAGACACTTTCAACACAATATTAATATAGGAAGTAATGTAAAAGCAGGTCTTTAATTGGAGGCCTTCAGGTGCAAATATGACAAAATGCACACATGATACAGGACTTCCACAGTTTTATAAGTTTAACAAATTAGCATATTTGACAATAGTGTCCAATTAGAAGAGCAGTTAGTTAAGTAATATCCCCTTTTGGTTCTGCCCGATTTGGAGACCCTCCTTTTGAGTTTCTAGCCCCATATTTATTATGCCTAGGGTACATGATAAAAGAAAATAAGATGTCCTTGGCTAAAGAGGCAAGACTAAATAATATTTCAGAAATGTATCATAATATGTATTCGAAGGTTAGCTTATTGTTCTNGGTCTGGACCATGGGCTGCAGGAGAATCTCTGCTCCGGTGCCCTCTGGTGCCTCCCTGCCCGCCTTCTTCACTCACCTGGGTGTCTGCAGGGCTGTTCCTCCCATAGATTCTTCGGTTGTTGTTGTTGTGATGCCTTTCAAAATCTAGAAACAAAACAAGACACTTTCAACACAATATTAATATAGGAAGTAATGTAAAAGCAGGTCTTTAATTGGAGGCCTTCAGGTGCAAATATGACAA
This sequence comes from Oxylabes madagascariensis, assembly GCA_013400675.1. Taxonomy (NCBI): domain Eukaryota; kingdom Metazoa; phylum Chordata; class Aves; order Passeriformes; family Timaliidae; genus Oxylabes; species Oxylabes madagascariensis. The sequence goes on from VYZR01061750.1 coordinate 115,824, forward strand.
AATGCACACATGATACAGGACTTCCACAGTTTTATAAGTTTAACAAATTAGCATATTTGACAATAGTGTCCAATTAGAAGAGCAGTTAGTTANTTCCCAATTGGAAGCACAGGTAGTTAAGTAATATCCCCTTTTGGTTCTGCCCGATTTGGAGACCCTCCTTTTGAGTTTCTAGCCCCATATTTATTATGCCTAGGGTACATGATAAAAGAAAATAAGATGTCCTTGGCTAAAGAGGCAAGACTAAATAATATTTCAGAAATGTATCATAATATGTATTCGAAGGTTAGCTTATTGTTCTGAAATGTAGGGGAAAAGGGATAGGGAAAGTACTGGGAGTTACAGCCATGTATTAGAAATCTACAAAGCTACAAATATATGAAAAATATATAAAAAGCTTAGGCATCAGTTACACAGCAGTTTTTACCCCCTTCTTAACCATGTTATCCCAAAGGTGTTATGACCATTGCTGATGGGCTTGGCTTATTGGAGGCCTTCAGGTGCAAATATGACAAAATGCACACATGATACAGGACTTCCACAGTTTTATAAGTTTAACAAATTAGCATATTTGACAATAGTGTCCAATTAGAAGAGCAGTTAGTTAAGTAATATCCCCTTTTGGTTCTGCCCGATTTGGAGACCCTCCTTTTGAGTTTCTAGCCCCATATTTATTATGCCTAGGGTACATGATAAAAGAAAATAAGATGTCCTTGGCTAAAGAGGCAAGACTAAATAATATTTCAGAAATGTATCATAATATGTATTCGAAGGTTAGCTTATTGTTCTGAAATGTAGGGGAAAAGGGATAGGGAAAGTACTGGGAGTTACAGCCATGTATTAGAAATCTACAAAGCTACAAATATATGAAAAATATATAAAAAGCTTAGGCATCAGTTACACAGCAGTTTTTACCCCCTTCTTAACCATGTTATCCCAAAGGTGTTATGACCATTGCTGATGGGCTTGGCTTTGGCCTGTCCTGGAGTCAGCTGATGTTAGCTCTGTCAGACATGGGGGAAGCTTCTGGCTGCTTTTCACAGCAGCCACACCTGTTGCCCCTCCACTACCAAAACCCTGCCACACAAACCCCATGCAGTGGGAAGTATTAGCATTGTCCAGGAATTCTTTCAGTGGCAGAAGTGATCTCCTTAGAAAGGTCAGAAAAGGGCAGAGTGAAATTAAGGCCATTTTGCTGCATTAGCTGGAATCTGTGGCTGTGCTAGGATGGCAGGAATGGGGAGTGGAGTGCTCCTGCATTTGGTCAGCCTCTCCTAAATCTTGATGACAAATCTGCTTTGCTAGAGGTCTGTGAGAAATGCTGATAAGCGTTCTCGATGCAGCAATATGTACCAGCGTCCTCTTTTGTATTCTCTCTCCTGGTTCTGGTTTACTGAGAAATGAGGCAGTATCTTTGGCTTGATCCATCTGCCCTGGCAAAGGAAGGCAGATCTCCCAAAGCCTACTGCAGCATGATAGATGGCCCATGCTCTTGTTCCCCTCAGATGATGAAGGGTTCCTCTCTTCACAAACTGAAAACATTGCCTTCTGCTCTCTGGAGTGGGAGAGTTGATCACATTAGCTCTGCTATTCCAGAGTCCTTCAAATCTTGCCAGAGCAGGATCATGAGTGTCGCCGGATTGCAGTCTTCTGAGACATTGTTTGTATTCTTATCAAGATCTTTCCCACACTCTAAGTGTCAACAAGAGGTTTGTTTTCATATTTTCCTGGAGGAGGAGAGAGTTGACTGACCGTTAACCCCGCCAGTAGGCGAGAGAGGTGGCAACTCTCACCTCCAATCCATGAATCCCTTTGAAGTTCTATAAAATGTGAAAGATGTAAATAAAGTTCCTCTTTTCCGGCACGACTCAGCGTGTAGAAGTAATCCTTTCTGTCTTGTTCCAACACATGAGCTTGAAGGCTATTGTGTGGGCTTGTTCAACTTCTTTTGGCCATACCTGAGATTTTGGGACCTGTCTTGCATGCAGGTTGGAAAGATTTAAGTGATGGATAATGAATAGGTGTTTAGGTGAGAAGAATACAGAGAAATAAGATTGATTTTTGACGTTTACCTTTCGGTCTCTTTGCACTGAGAATTATAAATGCCTTAAAGCTATAACTGTTGTCAACCCTGAGAACATCCTGACCAGACATCTCTAGTATAGCCTACATCAAGAACAATGGCTGCCTACCCAGGTGAAGCAACAGGATCCAGTGTTGATCTGTAAGGCCGTGGGAATTGCAACACCTCTTCAGCCCTCTAGTGCACCTAGAGTAGATGGAGCTTGGGCTGTTGAAGTGGCCAGCACCAGCTGTTTTCAGCCAAGGATGGAGAAGTGTTGGGTGATCACCAGGGCAATCAGACATATCATCCTGCATTGCTCCTGATGTGAACCTCCAGCTTTCCAGGCTGGCATATACTGTGAAGAACATATCTTTGTTAGTGGTGTCTGTGTTAAGTTTGAATTGCTTACTATTACAGTTGCACTAACACTTACAGAAAGGTGGTACATTCTTTCCCTCAGGCACTTCTTTCAGCATTGAGTTCTGCTCTCTAATTACATATTTCTGAAAAAACATTCGATTTTGTTTATTTGAATCTGCCACCTTTGGCTTTTGTTGTATGTCCTTGCCTTCTTTTGAGAATCAGAAAGAACGGACTTGCTTCTTTTTACCATTCCCTTCTCTGGAAAATTGTATCATGTCCGGTGCTAATCATTTTCCTTCCTGAAGCTAAAAAGAAAAAAACAACATTTTCTTTTCTGTCAATTTTCATAGGAGGGATTTTTCATGTTCTATTTTCATTGACCTTCTTTGACCTACTTCTGCAAAGTGGAGTGAGGAGTATGTAGTAATATACAGTCTTCAGCTGGAGTCTGGAAGACATATAGAAGTATATTTCCATTATATGTAATACCAGATTTTTTCTGCGTGCATTCTACTTTCATTATTAAAAGAAAAAGTTAATGCATTCATTTATGGCAGGTCGTGACTTGTGTGTGACTGTGTGACACAAGGGATTTTGTAAACAGGGGCCTGTTAGAAGCAGGAATATGTACCTTGATGAAGTGATACCCTGCGTTGAGGGCAGACCCACAGCTGTTAAAAAACTTTGAGTGTGAACCCAATTCTTCTGTTTTCTCTTTTACTATCCGGACTGTACAGCCAGGTTTTCATCATGTGCCTGGCCTAGGATGCTACAGCAGCTGGGGTCCAGAGCCTGCTACAGAACCACAAGGACAAAATATCTATAAACTCATTAAATTGTTAAGGACTATAGTATTGTACTGACATCAGAAATCAGGTATTGAAATCAGTCAGAGCGTAGTGCCGACACATTACAATCAGATGGCCACTGTCTTTGTGACTCAGGCCCAGCAAAATGAAGGGAATTCAGGGTGAAGAGGAACATGTTTGAGTTAATATTTAATTTTCAACTTGTGTCAAAGCAATTTAGTTGTTCTCTTCCTGCTCCTTCTTTCTGTCCCCCTCTTCCTCAGTGGTGCTGTTTAAGGACAGAGTTTCCAGCCTTAACCCTGAATTACCTTCCTTTGGGGTTTCAAATAAGAGGCTGGATAACGCTTTAGCATAGGGGTTTTTGTAGTTTAATTTATTTTTGTTGGTAAAGAATATTCATCACTCATTTAATCCAGAAGGTATCTATTGATTCCTTTCTCCTCATTTGGTATTTTCTGACATTTTATAGCACTTGCTATTGATTTATACAAAATCCGTAGTCCGAATGTCCCAGGGAGTGCTTTATTCACTTGTCATTTGCTGTTTTTCTTAACTAATAAATTCAACAGCCATGTACATCCAGTCTGTTAAGATCTCGTGGCTCTGCTTTCAAAGTGATGACAGGCTGGCACTAACAAATGAGTAATTCTTTCAGGCAGGAGCTTAAAAGTTGCAAGATAGGCAAGACAGAGAAACAAGCTCTTCCTTGAGTGGTTAGCAGACAAAGCAAGCTCCTCTACTTGGAGGACGCTTAGGTTAAGGTAGGGGAAACACAACTCTGCTTCAGCCTGTGGAATGTCACACAGTGTGGTGCTCTAATGGCAACTTTATTTTTAGCTTGTCAACAGGTAATCAATTTAGGTGGCACTTGCAGCAACACATAGAGAACAGGTACATCTAAGCTGCGCTGATCTGCTGCACCATCAGCTTGTCAGGTGCTGTAGTTGCGCAGCTGCAGCAGTGTGCAGGGGCTCCATCAGGATGGAGTTGCCTTCAGCAACTGGCACCTGAAACCTCTACTGGGGGTAATAATCTAATCTATACGTCTAGAAGTGATCAGGGGATTTCATGAGCCCAAGTTTCACTGAAGGGGAATGAATCAGGCTTCCTTTTTCACTGGTACTTTCTAAGCTAAATTTTAAGTTTGGGAATGAGATATGAGCTTTGTGTGATCTCAAAAATATGGGAGAAGATGCTGGAGTCCTTTGTAGCAGGGGCTGGGAGGAAAGTGTGATCTGTGGAGCTCTGAGTATTTATCTGTAGTGGGTCTGGCTGAGATGGAGTTTGTTTTCCCATAGCTGCCCTCACACAATGCTGTGCTTTGCATTGGTAGCCAGAAAGGTGTTACACGCTTCTGCACGGTGCGTGGCTCGGGCTTGGCCATATGCACTGCACAGTATGTGGGCATGGTGTTTAGAGAGACAAGGTGACTGTAAACTCCATCCACAAAGATACCGACTGCTCAGAGCCAAGAGTGGGGGCTTCTACTGCCCCGACTGGGCCACTTGGGCATTGGGTATGCATGTCTGGGAGTCCCCCTCAGTTCCTCCCACTGTTGGCAAAGGCACGTCCAGGGGGTGGTTTGTGTCAGCCTGAGCTATGGTCGTGTGACCTGCTCTCCATAGGTGCCTTTCTTCTCTCACCTTTAGTAAAGGGACCTTAATCAGGTGTGGACAGGTGGCATTTACATTATACAATGTAGTTGAGATAAATATCATCATCGGAAACTGTCCTTGCTGTGTTTTGGACATAACCTGAGTACTGCAAGTTTGATAACAGTTCCCTGCGGAATGCTCTTTACTGTCCCTGGACTGTTATGCAGACACCTTAAAGGTGGCCTGGCTGATGAGTAAGAACACTGTGTGAGTAGCTTTAATATAGGCTGTGTAGGAAATTATGTAGCTATGGCTTGGATCTAGTTTAGGGAAAACTTACATTTTACCCTCAGAAACCACTGTATAGTTAAAAGTGAAGAGGTACTTCAGGATTTTTCTCTTTCATATATTACCACACAGTGCTTCTTGATCTGAGTTATACTTGAAGGCATTTATCAATTCTTCCTCTTCAGTCTCCTAGAAAGTGCTAGAGGGGTCTCTTTAGTTTAAATTTCATGCCTCCATGAGTTAAGGTGCTAGCCATGAGTTTGGCACTGACAACATGCTCTGTGCTGAAAACTTGTGATCCAAGAGGCAGAAATGCATAGAGATGTTCTGCACTGAGGGATTCCATGGATCCCTTAGTAAGTTCACCAGTTCACTCCATCATCCTCTGATGAGAAAACTCAGAAGTGAGGGTTATTGAGAGGCTACAATGGGTACACATGGCACGAAAACAAAACTGTAGCAAAAACTTCATGCATACTTCAGGGTTTAATTCATGTGGAACTGGTAACAGAGATGAGAGTACAGTGTTTGGTTATGGAGAAGGAAATGAAAGGTGGGCATGTCTAGGACTGTAAGGAGAACATAGCACTTAGAAAGAAATATGTTGAAATGGTATGAACCCATTCTGTACTGTGTCTGAGATGACCTCACTTTAGCTTTTAAAGGAGATGGCAAAAATCACTTACGTTTGTCCTTGCATCCCTCTAATAACCTGTCCTAGGTTACAGTGTAAAATTGTGCCCAAGGTATGTATTCTATCAGCATGAGGCATTGGAGCCGGGGTGGGGCAGTGTTTTCCTTATCTTCTGTTAACGAGCCTAACAATGCCTTGCCACATGACTCACAGATAACTCCCTCCGGGAGTTATCTCTGTTTAATGGGCCATCAAGGACCCACTGCATGACTCATAGAATGAGATCATCCCATTGTGAGATGCTCCGCCCAGAGGGAGGAGCCAAGCATTCCCACCTGGATAAATCCAGGGTTTGGGACAGCACAAGCAGCTTTTAACCCCTGGACCCCAGAGGAGACAAGAGCTACCAGACGTTTCTACAGGAATCACTGCTTTGACAAGACCATCTCATCTGGACTGCCACTACCACCCTAACTAACAGGGTGTCAGGTTGTATTCTGACTGTCAGTGGTTTTTTATTACTTTTATTTTATTTTACTTTCCTTTATTTTCTTTTCATCTTATTAAATTGTATTTCTGACTTAGAGTCCTTCACTGGTTTTGCTTTCAAACCAGCACATAACCATATCAGTCTACTGGTATCCAGATGATGCTACATCTCCTAAGAGTGGAGTTCAGTTCTCCACTAAAGACCCTTTGTAGCACTGATGTCACCAGGAGGCACCCAAATCCTTTCCCACTTCATTGTCATTCCTGATTATGCCATTGGAGGTCTCCAGGCAACCTTGATGTGGTGGAGATGTATCCTCCTGACTCTATCCAACATGGTGGAGATGTATCTTCCTGACTATATCCAACCTAGGTCATGCTACTGCTCTCAGCGGGCTGGACAGGGAAGGGCTGTGTGAGTGTGAGAAGCCAGTCCTTGCCCAGAAACAGCACCCATTTCACAGTTCAAGTGTTTCGAAAAAACCGGATATGCATGGGTAGCAGTTCAGTATTCAAAAACACCTTCATGTTTTTCTCACTTTTGTTTCTTCATGCTGCTGCCAGCTATATAGTGGTATCACAGTGATAAACTGGGGATATCTGAAAAAAAAATTAGCCTGTTGTTAAAAGTCAAACCCAATCTTCAGGATGGATTTCTGAAGCATCCCCGTTACCTTGTTCTGATAAATCCATTCTCACACTGTTTCTTACTGTTGGAGATAGAATTGCAGTAAAAGCCTTTTAGACTCAAAGCTGTAATATCCAGAGATGTTTTGTTTAGTGCAAAATCAAGTATGTTGTATGAACTTCAAGCAAGGTACATTTGAACTGAGTACTGGATTATGGAGAATGATGTATGGAGCTTCTTTAACTGTGTGGAGTTAGATTTGATTCCTAGCAAATAAGTGACAGATTCATACGCAGGGGAAAATTGAAGTTCTCATCTATATATTGTTTTTATTATGTTTTCTTTGCTTCAGGCTCTAACGTATCAAAGATACTGTGGGTGAAAAAGGTAGTTTGATTTCCATCAATAAACGTCTGCATATTCTTGCAGCTCATGTGCAATTTTGGCTATTACATGGTGGTAAAAAAGACAAGGGAAAATCACAAAATAATTCATTGCAATCCAGAGGAGCTTAGATTGGGAGCACTGCTAATATTTACAATTATCACCAAGCCCTTTCTGTGTGCTATCCATCTTAGATTTAGAATTATGCTTCTGGCCCAGTATGAGTATGTCGGTATGTTGGTTTACATCTGTCTGTGCCATATGCAGAGTAAGACAAGAATTCCTCCTGCTTTGTTTTTAATTTTTTTATTGTACCTCTCCAAAATCAGACCAGCTGTTGCCTAGATGCTGCCTTTTGCAAATGCCAGCACTCTTAAAAATCTCAAGGATTTGCTATCTGTGTCATTATATTTTGTTATCATCTGGGAGGAAGGTTTTGGCATTAGCAGTACTGCAGGCTCTTTGTCACCCTGCTGATGTGGATCAAGCACTCTTTTGCTGCTGAATAGTGGTGGGTAGTGTTAGGCACAGGGTTCCACCAGGGCCAGGTCAGTGCCTTTGGGTTATCTTTGCCTGGTGTCTCTGTTTTATTAGGTAAAATTAATGTTTTTCACCCAGACAGCAGATTTCTAATAATTTATGAATGAAAAGTCCCTTTGCATCTCTTTTGTTGCCAGCCTGATGCTCCCTCTGTGTCTGTGCAAGCATCTGGCTCCTTCTGGTGTTTGTACTGCTTTACCTTGTGCTGCTGGGTCTAAAAATAAAATATCCATACGTGTAAGAGGAGCTGGTGACCACACACACTTCCGGTATGTAACACAATTCCAAAAGTCACACTGAATGCAGCAGAAACCCACACTGCCCAAGCTTCTCTGATTGTTTAACTAACAGGAGAAAGGAGAGGAAAGAGAAAACAACAGAGGAGAAATTCAGAGCTGCAGAAAGAAGGCTCACGACGTTGCCACAGTGTGGAGCAACATACGCTAAGTACTGCTTGGCACACTTCGTTTTATGGCAAAGACATTGTCAAGCTGTGGAAGACCCCAAATTTTTAACAACTGGTGTATGTGAAGCCTGAGAAAAATGGAAATATTTTCCAGCAGCCTAGAAGAAATGTGTAAAGGGAGGGGCTTTTATTTGTATTTCAGCAGCCCTGTGCAAAGGTCTGGCTCAGCCCGGGAAGGATGGCTGGGATCTGCAAGTGAAAATCCTCAGGAGAAAATATGAACCTAAAAATAAATCCATTTCTTTTTGTCTGCTTAGTAAATAAACAATGTGAATGACAGATAGTCAACGCTTTAAAAAGAAAATCTCATCCTAATAGTCATAAACTTTATGAATTTTAAAGTTATCACAGTATTTTTTTTTCTACAGGAAAGAGTTGTTTCAGCTAAAAGTATAATTAAAAATTAATATTTGATTTTGTACTGAAGCAGTACTTCCAAACAAGAGTTTGTTCCTTGTCACTGACTGAAACCTTGATTTCTGTGTGCAGTAAGCTCAATGTTTCAGCTAATCTGTGATAAATGCTATAATGAAGTAGCAGGAAAAACTCTAGGGTTTGGTTTCTTTTTTTTTTTTAGTTTGGTACAAAAACTTAGAGGATGTTTTAAGGATTTGATGGGGGGAGACTAAGCTGTCTCTTGATGAAGGATGGTGGTGCTTGGTGAAGGAGTGATAAAGAACATCATAAAGAGAGCCTGGCCATGTTCAGGTTATGTGGCAGGCATCTCTCGGTGTGATGCACAGAGAGCAAGTGCAAGCAGTTTTTTTAAAATAGCTTACATTGGGACTAATTTTTTCTGGTTGGGGTTGAAATACTTGTGTCCTGCTGAACCCATTTCTGCATTGCTGAACTTGCGCTCTGAAAGAGCTCAGCAGCCAGTATGGTAATGAGCCCATTTCTATCAAAATGGCCTGTATTATTATTCATGTTTATTGGCTGCAGAGCAGTTCAGGAAGCACTTTTCAAACAGATACGCTGAAATGTTTTCTTTTAAACAGACCCAGCATCTATTTGTATTTCCTTCGTTTGAATCCACACCCCCAATGCAATCTTAATTATAGTGACACCAAATGAGACAATTATTGCAATATGTGAAAAAGGCACTTTTGGGAAAGGCTTTGGATAGTATTAGCAGTTCTACTATACTTTACATCTAATTAGAGCTTTTTCACAATGTCACCAACCCTCTGTCATTAGCCTGCGAACTCCCTGGCTGCAGCGATGCATTTGCTGGACCAGCGGGAACGTGTCAGACCGCGGTCACACTCCCCCACATCTTTTCACGTGTGGATCCTTCGTGTCGACCCTTTCACTCCCCTCCCATTCCCTCTCCCCCCTTGTCTCCCCCCCACCCGTGATGTGACATTTTCTTTATGACAGTCTGTCACCGAACTGCACTTGCTGCTGCCTCGGTAAAGGCTTACAAAGAGAGTGTAACAGCCAGTGGCCAATCGAGTTTGTGCGAGCTCCATCAGCTATGGATGAAACATTCACGAGAGAGAATAAGGACTTAGAAGAAAACTGGATAAAAGGGCTGCGACGGGAAGCTAGCTGGCAGGTTAGTGATACAAAGATGTATGCTTGCAAGCGGATTAAATCTCAGCACTAAAAATCTCTGAACTTTTTTTACCTAAGCATAGGTGAAACATGTATGTTTATTTCTAACAATGCCTGAAAGCATATTCCTATGAGAGCAGTTATCATTATCTTCTTATTTTCTTAGAAAGAATAGTTGTAAGATTCCAAAGCTATGTATTCCAAATTGTAGGGCAAATAAATAGTTTTATAAATCTGCAGACATTACTAAATGCACATTTGCTTAATAAAGATCCTTGCAATAACAAGTCGCAGGTGCCTACTGTAATATCAAAGGAAATATATGCCTTGTAGCTGTACATATGCAAGTTTAGTCCATTTAAAAATAATAATAGACCACCTGTCACCCTGTTACTTAATTCTGTCATAGAAACTGTAACAATGGATTTCTTTCAGCTTCTTTTAATGAGGCAACATCTTTAAATGCACAATGCTTGTTTTCTTTATCATGCTGAACTCACAATAGATGTGTATGCAATTCAACCCAAAAGCAGGCATTTTTCATTAAAGTGTGCAGAGCAAAAGGGTTTACATTATGCAGTACCTTTCTGGAGTTTGTCGAATTAGATACTGTTTCAGACCTGCTAAGCCCCACTGAGTGGTTGTGATTGCTCTTTACATTACATCCTAAGCATCGGCTGTGCACTTTTTTGTGCTCTATTGGATTTTAATTAGTCAGTCAGCAATATTCAAGAGTTGTGTAACCATATTATTTCTTTTTTTCCCTTTTTGCTTCTTACAAGGAGTTTTAAAAGATTTTTTTGTCATTGTTGTTTTACTTACGACTATATTTTGGTTATGCCACCATACCAGTTTCAGATAAAGTGGTGATTTGAGTTTTTCCCATCAGGTGAAGCTGTGCAAGAGTCTCAGCTTGGTAAGAGTTACTGCAGCCGTCTAAATGCTACAAAGTGTGCTCCCTTACCCCAGAAGAAAAGCTGGGTTTGTTTGGTCCCCTTTCAATAACTTTGTTGTAGAGAAGGAAATACAAATGTCTTTTCAGAGGGGATGATACTCTGTGCAGTACTGCTTGTGGCTTGTGTCATGGTGCCTTTCTGATTATCTCTCTGCATCACTGGCAAAGTAGTATAAAATCAGGATGTTGTGAATATCAAAGCCAAATGATCCCTTTTCTATATAAAGCAGTGAAAGCAGGTGTGTGGAGGTAAAGGAGAGGGGATGGTCACAGTGCAGGCATGGCATGGGAGACCGCCACTGCCCCAAAGGATTGGGCTCCACAAGTGGGTGAGGGAGTGGAAGACCTGGAGGTGATGAGGGTAAAGCAGGAAGAGATCTAGCACGTTGGAGGTATCTGCAGCTAGGTTATGTACACTTCTAAATGATCTGGAAATCTGTCCTGCTTTGCTGGTTTGTGATGTTTCTGCTGGGTCAGATGAGGGAAGAGTGAGTTGGGAAAACATGGAATCAATTTTTTTCTAGTACCTGACTGCAAACCAAGCATGCCATGGCAAGAAGTAATTTCCAGTCATGTGGTTCTGCGTCCTTTTTGGGTCAGGGAGTGTCACACCATTACACAGGATTGGTGGCAGCACAGTGAGGGAAGGAGTCACGCGTGCTGTAGGTGCCATTGCTACAGCTGTGAGGTGTTCAGAGGTGGAACCTTATCTCTTAGGAGACAATGTACCCTGCTACCCCTGCATGGGTGCTCATATGTCCCTCTCCTTCCCAGGCAGAAATACTGACTTGATCAGCTTCCCTTCAGCAGGAGCACAGGGGATGGCAGTTGTAGTAGATGTTTTGCTCAGGAACTGCAACTCTTACATCTGAGTGAGATGTTCAGAGGCCCCTGGGAAAGGGTTGTCCAATTCTCACTCTGATTGTAACTCATCCCATATTTTTTCATGCTGTAAGGTCTTCAGAAGTCCCAGGGTAGGGCAGAGCATCAGTCTTGAAAGAAGCTGATTTTAGAGTGAGCGCTGCAGAGCCAGAGCTTCTCTTCAGTCCTGTCTGCTGGGGAGCTCCAAGGTGATGGCGTACATACTTTCTTCTTAAATGGGCCACATTTTTTTTAGCACTAGGGTCTTATATCCATATTTAGTCTCCTAAATAAGTGTCCTGGTTTTCTGAAGTGCTGAGTATCCTGGGAAGCTAACATTTCAGTTTTCTTGGGCTTCAACATGTGAGACCTGTCCTTCAGAGTGTGTGGTGGTGGGTACCTGTGGCATGGTCCAGGGCTCAAATGCAGGCTGTGGTGTCACATGGCAAGTGCCATGGAGTGGCCAGTGTGCCAGTCTCCCTCTTGAAGCGAGAGACATGGCAATTCTCACTTCGCACTCTGAAAAAATCAGGCCGCTTATTTAGCAGGCTAAATATAGGTTAAGCAGCCAAGCTTGAGCATCCTGCTTTAAAAATTCTGGTGATAGTCGTCATCTATCATACCTTTCAGCCAGCACACTCATCATGCTGTGAGAGGTCTGTGCGGTAGCTCCATGCACATGAATAAACATCAGCTTACTAGTAAAAGAAGGAAGAAGCTTACAGTTTTTCTTTCAAGGGGATATACAGTTTGGAAATAGATCACATTCTCTCTCCAACAGGAGTGAGTTTTCCCTTAAGTAAAGAAAAAGTGGTGCTAAAATTTTAATTCTGTTTTTACCACTAAACTTCAAATTTTTGTCTTCTGTTGTTCTCATCATCTCAGACTTTGCTGTAGTGGTCTATATCTATTTTTGATTTTTTCATGGAGAAAGGAGGGCTTTCTTGCTCCTCTTAGCAGACCTTCAGAACAGGTTTTCAAAACCTGCTGTAACTCCTTTTCCTGATGTTTCCTTGGGAACAGCTTCTGACATCCCACAGATCTATAGCTGTCACAAAGCTAGCACAGTTTTACCACAGACCAGGCACATATTTGGGTGACCACAGCTGTGCTGATAGACTAAAGGTTAAGAAATCTATAAGGGTCTAGATGTCAATATTTAAAGACAAAAGTCCTGCATATTTATAGAAACAAATGGATTTCCCTTCACATTTACCCATCCAGGGGAAGTTGTGCTCTCTGAGATGACAGAGTAACTCCAGTTGGTTTAAAAGCAAATTTTTCTTCTGCAACTGAGAGCAAACAGTAATCTAAATGTCCTGAGAAAGGAACAGTGCACCGATCCCAGCAACTTGTCAGAGCCACGAATCCCTCTGCTGACATACTGAGATCTTGAAAGCCACAATTTTCCTCCTAATTGATGACTCAATCAGAGTATGGCCTCTGTCTCAAGCTTACATTAAGCTTTGTCCTTGATGTGCTGAGTTACTGTATAGCCTAAAATATACTGTCTGTATTGCAGAGAGAGGGGAACAGAGCAAGAAAGATTTAAGTCATTCTGGAATAATTTGGGATCTTTCATCAAGATAGGCATGCAGTTGATGGAAAACAGGCATTTTTTCAGAGCCTTCAGTGGTTTGACGATCGTTTCCTATGGAATAATAAAAGCAGACATCTCCTGCCATTTTCATTTAATTTTTAGTTCTCATAAACATTTGTGGAGAGCAGGACTAATTTGTCTGAAATGAGAGCTTATCAGGGTTTCAGAAGACTGGGAACACAGCAACACATGGTATAAAGTGCAAGAGACACAATAACCTCTCTTCTCCTTTCCAGTATGGCCCCTAAAGTTAATATTAATCGGAAAAGAACACTGGGTAATCACTGTATATGTATGTGGGTTATATGTGCAAGTGTACATCTGTCCATCTGCGTGGACATGTGCGTGTAGTGTGTTCACATCTTCAAGGTATGGCAGTGTTAAAGAGTGAATGTTTTGGAAAGGGAGATTTAGAAATCCCTCTCTGAAGTAGTATGTAAAATTTTCATGTTACTTCCTGTTCTGTCTAGAGTAGCCTTTCTAAAACATTTTAAAATTTCCAGTTCCTAATTCAATAGTTTCATAAGTATTTGCTCTCTCAGATCTACTAAAACAATTCAAAACATTAAACCATCAAAATTTTTGGGTTTTGTTTCTTCCTTGTTTCACGAGGACATAAATGCCATTCTGTGATGATAGAAACGCAGGCAAAAGAACCTGCAGATTCTTTTTTTCTTTTTAAAAAATCTTTATTTTTACTGATGACAGTAGTGCTGGTGGCACTGTTGTTATGTGTTGGTGGTAGCCACATCAGCATTATTAAACATCCAATGATTCTAGCATGGAATATAATCTGCTACTTCTTGTATTATTTCACAAGTCTTCCCTGTGTTCCTCCATGATACTGGATGCAGAAGTAATGGAAAATCTTTCTTGGTTGCTCAAAGAAGGCAAGATTCAGGTGTAATGTATCCAACAGCAGCATCATACTGTGTTTACTGTGAACACTAAATGCCTTCAAATAGTGAAGGTGATTAAATTTTTGTGTGTGTGTGTGTTTGGGTTTTTTGTTGTTGTTGTTGTTTTCTTTTGTTCTGGTTTACTTTTGGTTGATTTGGGTTCTTTCGGGTTTGCACTAATGAGGAATGGACACAATTCAGTTATCTTAGACCAATAGCTTCTGAAACTTAATTTTTATTGTTCTACTGAATATTGAGTTTTCAAGACAATCTTCGTAAAAAGATCTACTGCTGGATTAAGTATGTGTATATTATTGCCCATTTTGATATTTAAGGTCCTTGGCTGCAGGCTCCATGGTCCAGGGGTGGGTGGGCTGGATGGACTTCCAGCCCCTCCATCCACATGGGTTACCATGACAAAGGATATTGTGAAGGCTTCACCACATAATTGGCACCTGAGCAGAAGCATATGAACTGGAAATCCTTTATCCATTCTGCCTACAGTTGCTGTTCTTGCTGTTGCTTTATTTGGTTTCATATATGTAATATATATATACATCATGCTTCCAAGGGTGGTATTGACATAGGAAACCGTTACCTAGGAGTATTTGTGAGAAAATGCATCTTACATGTAAGGTGGAGACTGTTAACGAATGGCAGTGCAGTTATTGGAGTGTTGGAGTTGTTAGGCTCTGGTGCTGGTATTTGGCTGACTGTGATGTTACGTGGCAGCCTCTGACCCTCCACAGGCCGTGTTGGTGTGCCACGAGGCACTGGCCGTCGGCAGGAGTGGGCACGCTGATCCCGCTCCAGGCTGCCGGCAGGGATTCGTCGGTTCTCAGGTGTGAGGGTTGGGCCCTATACTGTGAGGACAAAATGATTTGCCTTATTTTCATCACACCAGAGGAAGTGTTCTCTCCTTGATGCTCCTCATCAAGTGGAGCAGAAGGTGAATATTTCCTCATGAGGCAAGACAGTGTCAGTCCTTCTAAAAGCTGGGATCAGGCTTGTAGCAATGAGAAAAGAGACATAGATGCACCAGGATAGTACGAGGTGTCTTTTTGATAATAAAATACCTAATTAGTGTAAAGAGAGATAGGACTGACGTGTGATATTGTATGGACTGTAGTTTTAGAAATCAAACGCTATAAGACTGAACCAAGGGAGAGGTTCTACCAACCTTGGCTATTTAATACCCTGTGAAATGCACTGTGCATGCTGTGCTTAGCTTGCCACTGCTCAGTACTTTAAGCCTGTTCATAACCATTCACAGCACTTAAGATCTAAAGA
Source organism: Oxylabes madagascariensis (assembly GCA_013400675.1). Classification (NCBI taxonomy): domain Eukaryota; kingdom Metazoa; phylum Chordata; class Aves; order Passeriformes; family Timaliidae; genus Oxylabes; species Oxylabes madagascariensis. Next base: position 131,247 of record VYZR01061750.1, read on the forward strand.
TACACTCATCCTTTGATAGGACAAGGTCAATTATTCTCAATTTATTGCCAGTACCAAAGTGTTTATGCAGTTTTTATTTATAAGACGAGTTTATGTTTTTCTAACATTAAAGATATTTGATAGTAAAAAAGAACATTTCATTTGAAGATTACTTGTTCTGTGACATATTTATATTAAAAATGTGCATGCTTGTATTCCTGTAAATGATACAAACTCCGTCTTTTGGTTTTGCCAGGACACCACTTAGCTTCTTTTAAACATGCTAATAGAGTGCTGTGCTATCCTGAGGTATGAATGTGAAGTGTGCTGATGGGCAAACATCTGAGTCTGAAAATAACATTAGTTAAACTCCCACCTTTTTTCACTGGGTTCTTAGAATCATTCAAGCTTTGCGTTTTTCCCCTGCACTACTAGAATGAGCATCCAGAGCCACCTTTTATACTTTTATCTTTTAATACCAGTGTTGTTTCAGAAAAATCTGTAGATGGGCGGTTCTGTTGCTGCAAAGCCTTGGGAGGCAGGATTAAATCCATCCCTGTGTAATGAACCACTTGAGCAGGTGCCTAAAAAAGCCTATATTGACTTTCTGGCTTGATAGAAATACAGGGTATGATGGGATGGAATGGGATGGGACAGGACGGAACAGAATAGAATAGAATAGAATAGAATAAAGGCTCACAGTTGGAGTGGGCCTACAATGTCCATCTAGTCCAGCTGCATGACCAGTTCAGGACTGACCAAAAGTCAGTGTTTTACCAAGGGCATTGTCCAAGTGCCTCCCAAACACTGACAGCCCTAGGGCATTAACCATCTCTCCAGGAAAACTGTTCCAGTGTTCGACCCTCTTGGTAAAGAAATGCTTCTTAATATAGAGTCAAAATGTCCCCTGGCACAGCTTTGAACCAATCCCTCAGTTCTGGACTGGATTTCAGGGAGAAGAGATCAGCACTGCTCTTTTCACCTCCCCTCTTCAGGAAGCTGTAGAGGGCAATGAGCTACTGGTTTGCTGGTACAAACCTGGGGGCTTCCTGGCTCATGCTGTGCTGGAGGTTTGGTTCTGTAACTTCTCAGATCTTCTAAAAATTTTTATTCCTGGCAAGGGGCTTCTTTGACAACTGACAAAAACAATCAAGTAACATTTTTGACTGTGCTGTATGAATAACTTCTGTTTATTATTCTCTCAAAATCTATAAGGAAACATCTGTATTAAAGAAGTATTTGTCAGACATAAATATCTTACATAAAAACCATAATTAATTTCTATGAATTATATTTTAATTCATATGAAAGCACTTGTTGCCATCATGTACTCAGTTCTCTGGTGTTATCACAGTTTAAATGTTCCCTGAAGGCTTTGCACTGTGGCTGGTCTGCTTTGTGTCAGACTCAAGGCAATTATATGCCAGTTCTGGAGGCAGATAGTTGGCGCCTTAGAAGAAACTTTCACCTCCCTCTTCCCAGGTTATCCCAGGCAGAATTTAACCTGTTTATATTTCTTTGCTAATTTAGTCTTTTACTTGCATAGAAAATTACTGCCAGGCATGCCTGGAAGAGGTGAACAAATTATCTTCAAAGGAAAATAAAACATTTTTGGTTCTGTGACTGCTTTTTAAAATATGTTCCAGTGTATTTCAGACGGGGATGTGTGGCCAACGTGCAGTTCAGAGTTCATGAAACTTCTGGAATTCACGCATGTTCTTACAAAAAAATACTGTTGGGTTTTTTCTCCCTAAATACTTCTTACTGATGAATCATACATCTCTCTCAATCCTATCTCCCACAACATTGTGGCACAGAATTCAGCACTCATCTTTCTGTGGCTGTTGGCTCATCATTTTGGTTTTGCTGGGCGATTTTCACGAGCCCTGAATCTCGCTCTGAGCTGGGAAGGAGGGCAGTTGGTCAGCAAGTTACCAGTGGCGTCTGCTCCTCCTTCCAGCAGATCCTGGCACACTGCTCTCAGCTGACTCCCAGCTCCCACCCACCCCAGGGCTGGGGCTCTGGGAGGGCAGTGCCCCTGGCAGGACTCAGCCAACCACCCAAGGCATTACTGTCTGGGCACTCCTCCAGATGCCTCCATTTCATTCTTCTTTCACCCCACCCGTTTACTGCCAGATAGTAGAAAATGGTAAACTTGGCTTTTCTGATTCTGAGAAGAATCCTTTCTTCTAATATTACTGGATTTAGGAACACTCATTGTTTGACACCACAAATTACATGACTAAACTTGGTCTTCAATAGGAATGCTGCACAATTGTTCTACGCAAGCTGTTGCAGACTTCCTTGATCACTTTAATTGGAGGACAGGAGGTCTTCAACATTTTAAATAGCTGACAGAAGTATCTGTTCTCAACCCCTTCCCTCTAGCTAAACCTGTGATGTGTCTAATCTGTCTCCAGGACACAGACAGTGCTGTACTTTTGAACTTTTACCATATTATCCGCTCTGCTTTGCCCTAAGCTGGTTTTCTGGAAAATGAGATGGATTTTGCTTCTTGGCAAAAATAACTGTATAGAGCTGGAAAATCCAAATGAGCTGATACATCTTTTGTTAGAGCTACTTTGTTACCGAGCAATTTTTTTTATTATTATTTTTTTTATTTTGGGACATTGACAGTATAAGTGCAGTTGTATATTTTCTCTATTTGATTTTTATCATAAAGTCATCAAATAATACCTCTTTTTATGCCTAAGTAACTAATTTCAAAATAACTTAATGAAAGAGGTAAAACTTTGTATTCCACGTTTTGGTTTTTTGTTGGAAATTAAAAATATTTCGGAAATAGATTTTTCAACTAATAACATGAATTACAGGAGCTGATAAATGTGAGATTAATAGCAAAGAAAACAGTCATTTCAGATGGATAATTTAGATTTTTATCATTTATTAATCATAAAAAGTAAACCTGCTGTATAACTAATTTTAGTTTTATCAAGAAGATGAATTGTTCCAGCTAATGAATGTATAGATATTCTATGCCAAAGGCATTCGTTGGAATCTGTTAATCATTTAACTGTGTCATGGCATATGCTTTGTCTTCATAAAGCAATTAAAACATATAACTTTCTCCACTGAAATGCATGTTGGTCTTCAGTGCCTACAGCAAATTAGGACAGCATTTGTCTTAAAATACGCTTCTGAATTGCAGATACAGAAATTTAATGGGGATAGTGTCTCCAGGTAGGGAGCCTTGCCAGGCAGCCTGCACCACTGCCATGTGAAGGAGGTGCTGTTTGCAGCATTTCAGGAAGCTGATACGTACTGGTCACGTAGGCTGAGTGGAGGGCTTGTGAATGGTCTCATCCCAATCAGCTAATCCTTCCCTGCTTAGGTAGAAATGTCGGCGTAAACATGTGAAAATCTCTTTTCCATTTAGAATCTTTGGGATGGGGGTCTATTTGTTACATTAAAATCATGTAAGAAATTACCTCACTGGGACTTACTCTTGGCAAGGGTTTAGAGGTGCTGCTGTAATACAAATAATGGTGCTGATTGCTGCTGGCCATTTTCCTGAGGTGGCATATGCGGTTGAACCAAAGTTAGAGGTTAGAGGGTAATAGTTGCACTCAGGGTTATTTTTAGTCCATCCTGGAAGAGGCTGAAAAATTTTTAAAATGGATTTTTATATTTAAGGAAATTACAGCTTTCTGGAAAAACTTCTGAGCTATGACAAAAACTGGGAGACAAGATGGTGTTTAAATTTGGAGACTAGATTTCTATATTCTGGTCATTCAAAGCTGTTTGCTGCATCTCCTTTCTTCCTTCTGGTGAGGTGGAATGAAAGAAAAGTGTGAATGTGTTTAGGTTTTATTCACAGCATTGTCGTAATTTCAAAGCAAATACAGAGAGAGATAGAAAGGCAACAGTGGATAAATCAAAAGACAACAGGCACTCAGATACTCAGCTCTAGCTAATCCAGCTCTAAACCACATTTTGTTTGGCTGGTTAACAACCTGTATGTTGCTGTACCACCTATACTGTGTTATTTTATTTATATCTTTAATACATTATCGGTAGGCGACATTATGGGTAAAGCGCTGTTGCTAAAAGAGAAGGAAAAAGTATAGTTATTGCTATAATAAACAGCTTGAGAATGTCTTTTTAAGAAGATTGCAGTGATACGAAAGGAAATAGCATGAGATTGCAACATCAATTATTTAGAACAATGTCATTATATTCATTTTTTACCCTATTTCTTTTCTCAGAGGCAAAGTTCAGTCTTACAGCATCAGGTTTCTGGAGGCATGAAATGCCTGCTTGGGTCGAAAGTCCGTAGCTTTCTGATGAACCAGGTCGTGAGACTAAGTGGGAGTGTGTCCTTGAACGGATGAGGCAGAAGTTCTCTGGAGGTAGAGATGAGGGGGTGCCTGAATGCTCCCAGCATCACTCTGGTGTGTCTCATCCAGCCATAGCTCTGCTGGACAGGAGAGGTGCCAGTGGCCTTAGGTTTTCTGGGACTTTGAGGAAAATAATAATTTTAGGCCATCTTGCCCTAGTTTTAGCAGGCTTCTGGGAATAAGAAAGGGAAAATGGATCTTTGTAAAGACTTAAAGAATGTTACTGAGAGGGAGGGGATGAAATCGGGTCCTTACGGAACACTGAACCTGGTTTATAAATGGAGTGAAGGATGTAAGTCATTGTGCACTTCTAAATTTGGGACTTTTGTATGGATATTACTTAACTGAAGACAGAAACCTTTCCTGAAAAAGAAAATGCAATTGTGCCAGGCAGGTAGGAATGCTGAGGTTTTTTTAGAAGTGAAAGTAAAGGCAATAAGCAAACACAGGAATAAAAATGTTTTCTTTTTCCTTCTTTCCTTCCTTCTTTATCCCTTCCTTTTAATTCTGTCCGCAAGTAAGAATTACTTCAGAAAATAAAATAAGGAGGTGCTACTAAGCATGCAGGTTGAGAACATCACACCTCTTGCATATATTGACGTTTGGAAACAATGCTATGAACAATCCACTCAGCAATAGTTTTCTGAGCGCAAGTAAAATTTTCAGTGGCACAAACCTCGTAAAAATAAATGGTATTTTATATACCAAATGCTGAGTGAATACACAGAAGCGGTGAATACAGTTAGGATAGCTGCCACTGCTTAAAGGTCAGTAAAGCATAGCATTAAACAGCACATTTTGTGCTCCCAGACACGTAACCCATGATAAATTTTATGCAGTACATTTCTGAAATATCTATGGACACATTTTCGTCAATAATTCACAATTCTTTAAAAGCTTTTTTTGCCTTTTGACTATCAATAGCAGGACACAGTGTCTATAAAAGTTGCTGGTACTGGACTTCCACGGTCAGTTTAATTGGAGGACAGATGATGCTGAACTCCTACAGCAGCTGATATGTCCCCACGCCCTTCCTTCCAGCTAAACCTATGACATGCAAGCCCAGTCGGCAGGGTATGCACGGGACCTTTAGCCAAGTGGTCTGACCATTTTCTCCAGGGGAGGTTTTTATTGCTTATTGTCTCCCTTTGCAAGATGATGAGTTTCTAAAGCAAGTGTAAGAGGACTCAGAATGCATATTAGTATGAGATATTTAGTGGGAAATGTCATCCCTATGACACGATTTTTTCCTGCTTCTGTTTGCTAGTGTAAAGTCAGCAGAAGTAAATTAGCTGGCAGATTTCAATGGAGAATGTTACCTGCGTCCTCTGCCAGATAGCATGTGGAGTGCCAAATTAGAATTGATTTCTCAATAAAATTGAGTTCAACCTCCTCAACATAATTTAAGACAGAATGACAAAATCTCTCTCACTCACTTTCTAATTTTTTTATTTTTGGTCAGTTTTGTTCCTGGATATTTTTGCTGCCCTAATTGCTTGTTATTATCTTTTTCCTCGAATCTTTTCCCTTGTCCAGGAAAGCAAAACCTCATCTGCTTTTATAAGCAATTGAGGAGTAAAATAAAAGGGAAAAGACTTCTATGCCTCACCTCTCTTGCCTCTCCTCACACTCCTAAGACTCTTCTGGCAGCTGAGCCAGGAGCACAAGTTCTCTCTCTGTGCTGTGACTCAGATGCTGAGAGCACAACAAGCTGTTTACAGTCCCATCCTCATTTCTCCTTCCCACTCACAGCACGTTGCTTTGGGAACCACCAACCAACCTAATTAAAACAAATTTTTTCCTATTGTGGGAGCAATTCCCCAAATGCTCTGCCTCACCAGAATCATGCTGTGTCTGCTCAGTTCGCTACCTCCATCCAGCTCCCAAAGATGCTCATCTTACTGTAAAGAAAATCAATGCCTTCTAATGTGGCATTAGTTCTTAAATTCAGCACATTTATCACATATATTTCTACGGAACCTGAGGTNATGACTGTCCTCTTTCTTCAATGACCAGGACCTATTTCTCACCCCACGTGAACTCCAGCAGGAGAGATCAGTGAGGTTGCATGGCTGCGGCTGTTCAGATCAGTTTTCCAGAGATCTGAAATCTTCCATCCCTCAGCTCGTTCTGTGGAAATCAAAATATAGCATGGCTGCAGAAAGCACAGGCATTCATCTGCTGTCACTTGGGTGCCTGTAGTATCTAGGGTGGAATGGTGTATGTTTCTGCCAACCCTCTTTTAGCAAAGACAGAGTTCTCAAGCAGTGTCGAGCAGCATAGTAGGTCTGTGGCATTCCTCAAAACACTTATCTTTTTCAGCTGTTCAGCTTTTCAGCTTTCTGTCTTTGCCTTCTAGTTCCACCATTTTCTAGCTTTATTCTTCCATCAGAATACCTGGACCAGCCATCCCTCTTTTGCCCATTTTTGGAGAGCTTCATGCAAATTCCCCCTGGCTGTAGGAGTAGGAACATGACTCTGCTCCTTTTTTTTTTTTTCTTCTTCATGTGAGATTGGTAGTTCCTGGAGTATTCAGTATCCTTTCTGGTCTTTAATTATCCAAACCATACTGGTAAGTAGCTGTGCCCTGTGCTAGGCTCTTCTTTCTTTCTCCCCCTCGCTCCTCATATGCTATGGTTCTAGGTCTCTCTGTTCCCACCTGTATCCTGTTTATTTTTCTCTATCTGCATAAGCACAGCTAGAGCATAAATCCTGCTTTACAGATGTTTATTACTAAATCTTTGAAAGGACTGAAAATACATAACACTTTTTGCTACAGTTTTACTTATTTATGGAACAGATTTTTCTAGTAAGAGCAAGAAATGAGCTCCATTGATACCACATGGTGCAATGTAGGTATCTAGCCACCAAGTGTCTGCCATAACTTCTGGAGAGAGTAAGTGCTCAGGCTGTGAGCTCTCAGGCATCTGAGAGCAGTGGCAAAGAATGGGCCATATGCTTAATTTTAGGTATGCCAGCAATTGAGTGGAGGTGGGTTAGACTAGTTATACATCTTCATCATATGCTAAACTGCCCATGGGTGGGTGTTGCTTCTGAGTTACTTGTGCTCCCAGGTCAAAAGCTGTAAAGGAGTAGGAAGTGAGATACCTGAAATATTGTCTAACTAAATGAAAGACTTTTGTTGGGGTGGAGTACTTCTGTTTCCAGCTGTTTACAGAGTCTGGGAGTGAGAATTGATTGGAAGGGCTGGTTGTCTCTCCTTGAGTGTATATGCAGGCTGGCTGGTGGATCATGTGGATGATGGCTCTGCTTTCTAGAATTGCTGCTGCTTGAGAACCAGATGATCATCTTAGGTGAAAGGGTTGAGATATAAGGGCTGAAATTGTAAGAGTACTCATCCACCTCTGGAAGATGCTGTGGCAGAAATCCTTATGCTTCCCAGTGCCCAGTTCTTTTGTCTAAGATCTCCCTTAATTGTTTCAGTCAAAGGATAGGAGGGGCCAGATGTTGGTGTAGTTATATCCATTAGCAGGCTCAGAGTTCCCCTCATCCCAATGGATTTGGTCCTGAGATCTCTCCTGAATACAGGCGCAGGTTTGAGACTTGCGCTGCTTTCATTCTTTCCTCGCTGGCTGGAGAGAATAAATGGATTAACTAGCACTTTTGAGAGGAGTCTTCCTGGCAGTAGTTGAGTCTCAAAATGTCGATTCTCAGGGCTGACTTCACAAGGGATTTAGTCCTATCTTTTGCCAGCAGGTTGAAATTACCCTCTATGTTTATTGTATTAAAAAAAAAAAAAAAAAAAGAGAGAGAAAAAGAATAAAAACACATTCAAGAGAACAGGGATTTGTAAAGGTGGGTTTTGGTGACTGAGAGCTTATCCCATAGAGTGTGTATAGTGGGATGTGTAGGGTACAGCAGCAGAGGAAATGAAAAGTGCTAGGTCATCCCGTCCTCTTCTCAAGCATACACGTATCCCCTTGGTAGCACAGGTTTATTTGCAGGAATGCTTTGTCCCTGAGTCACACTGATTGGGGAGAGGCTGTTACATATGCAAAAAGGAAAAGAAGATATACTTGGGTGCTTTGTCTTCTAGAATTTTCACCATTTCCCCAAACTAGCTATTTTTGGTGAATAGGCTTGAACATGTCAAGCAGTACATACATCATGTGCTTTTATTATTTAGTGTTTTATTTACTATTAATGTATTTTTTAGTAAGTATTGGAATTTTCAATACTTCCTTCGGGAAGATATTGTACATTCTGATAGATTTCACTGTCAGAGTTTTTAGTGACAGCTTGTATTTTCCTTTCCTTAATTGCTGCCTGTTACTTTTTCTTGTGTCCTCTTGTACCTAATTATAAATGTTAAAACGTCAGTTTAGGAAAAATATCAGGGGAGGTTTCACACGGGTCAGTGCTGATCGCAATATTGTTTAATACTTTCCTAAACAATATATAGAGCAATACAATTTGCAGATGATGCCAAATTAAGAGGGATCATAAACACAGTGGAAGGCAGAGGGAGAGAGAGAGATAACAAAAGGATATTGAGAGTTTAAAGAACTGTGCAAAAATTAACAAGATGAGATTTAATTTAGATAAAATACAAGGTCATACACTATGGGAGAAAAATACCAACTACATAATGGAAGATGCTGGTTGGAAAACAGCAATAATGGTGATATATTTTGCATTTATGTAGCTTCTTTCATCTTACACAGAGTCCCAAAGAGCTTTACAAATTATATAAATTAATATAGAAACTACACATAAGGATTATCATATTCTCCACGGAGACACCTCCTGTGTTGGTGCAGAATATGACAGCTATTCAGCTGAACTCTGCAGTGATGTGTAACAGTTCAGGACAAAATATTACAGGTCCCCTTGAAATGGCAGTAAAAGTTAACGGAAGCCAGCATTTGTGCAGCAGGGCTGCTTAAAACTGTTCCTCTGATAAAAAGTGCCAGAGCTTTTTTTTTTAAGCTGCAGATGATCAAGATCTCAGTTTTGCATCTGTCTTTACTGCAGTAATGCAGAGATGAACCCACTAACTACTGGTGGACACTGGCTGCAGAAGAGCTCATTGTGTGAGACAGTTGGGAAAAGGCATGAGTTTTTTCACTTGAATAAACAAATACATATGACCTGTTCATTAAAGAACATTATCTGTAGTTAGTTGAGGGCTATTCATTTTCACATGGATAGGGAAGCTTAACTGGAGGGTGTATGAAAGGGTTGGTGGGAAGGGAAGACGCTTGAACTGATGGTTGTGGGATCTGGCCAAAAGGGAGTCATGAAGAAGATGGAAAATGTAAGTGATAACAGAGTAGAAGAACAAGATGGTATGGCACTAATAACACAAGAAAGGTAACAGTGTGGGAGAGGCCAGGGTTGGTTTCTGTAATGGCTCCAGTGTTGCTCGCCATGTCCATGTTTTCCAGTGAATATACTTTAAATTGTGGCATATCAGAAAGGCACAACAGAATTTGGAAGAATATTGTCTTATTTGATGTCTCTGTCCTGCTAACTCTAGGCAATATTACAAAGGTGGACACAGGTTTTGAATTTACTCGCCTTTGATATGTTTGTGTCTCACAGTGGAGACATACTGCAGGTTGTGTGTAGGGTGGCTCCTCAGAAGCCGATGCTATGTTGTTTTCTGACAGTCCCATGTCATCAGATAGTGGCTGGTGGCGCAGTGTTCCCAGTGGGATGGGGGGATCTGCACTCTCTGTGCTTGCCAGCCCTAACACACATACTACAGTGATCTCCAGAGGGACAGATGCTAAGGGACGTGTGACCTAGAGGGGCCTGGTGTGTGCAGCATGCTCGTCCTGCTCTCTGGGGAGCCAGAAGTCTTTGCAGGATCCCTGTCTGAAGCAAACTGCAAAATCAGGTCATTCCCTAGGTGACAACCAGTCCATGTGTCTTACCAAGGGATGGCTCTCAAATTGGGAATGACTCGGAGCCATTTCAGGGATCACATTTATTGTGGGTTGACTGTGGCTGGATGCCAGGTATCACTTTCCTCCTCAGCTGGACAGGGAATATAACAAAAGACTCCCAGGTCAAGATAAGAACAGGTAGAAATCACTCACCAGTTAGTGTCAAGGGCAAAACAGACTCAAAGTGGGGAAATTAGTTTAATTTGTTACCAAATCATTCAGAGTAGGATAATGTGAAGTAAAAGCAAATCTTAAAACCAACTTCTCCCCACCCCTTCCTTCTTCCTGGGGTCAAATTCAGTCCCAGATTCTCCACCTCATCCCCACAGTGGCACAGAGGGGCAGGGAATAGGTGTTGTGGTGAGTTCATCAGACATATTTTTCTGCTGCTCCTTCCTCTTCAGGGGGAAGACTCCTCACACTCCACCCTACTCGAATGTGAGGTCCCTCCTTTGGGAAACAGTCCTCCATGAACTTCTCCAAATTCTGGGCTGCAGTTCTTCTCAAATTGTTTCAAGTTGGGTCCCTTCCATGGTGTGCAGTCCTTCAGAAACAGACTGCTCCTGCATGGATCCTCCAAGGGAATCCCCCAAGTCCTATGAACAAACCTGCTCCAGCATGAGCTGCTCTGTCCACTGTTCCACAGGTCCTGCCAGAACCTGCTCCAGGGTGGGCTTTCCACAGGGTCACAGCCTCCTTTGGGTATCTACCCACTCCATTGTGGGCTCCTCCAGGGACTGCAGATCGGTCTGCTCCCCTGGGGATCTCCACAGGCTGCTGGGGCACAGCTGCTTCACCATGGGCTGCACCACAGGCTGCAGGGGAATCTTCTCTGGCACCTGGAGCTCCTCCTCCCACTCCTTCTTCGCTGACCTGGGTGTCTGCAGAGCTCTTTCTCACACGCATTCTCACTTCTTTTCCCGTTGCTGTTGCACAGCAGTTTTTACCCCCTTCTTAACTATGTTATCCCAAAGGTGCTATACAGCTGTCGCTGGTGGGCTTGGCTTTGGTCAGCAGTGGCTCCCTCCTGGAGCCGGCTGGTACTGGCTCTGTCAGATGTGGGGGAAGCTTCAGAAAGTGCAAGTGTTCATCTGCTGTCACTTGGGTGCCTGTAGTGTCTCGGGCGGAATGGTGAATGTTTCTGCCAGCCCTGTTCTAGCAAAGACAGAGTTTACAAGGAATGCTGAGCAGCATAGTAGGTCTGTGGCATTGCTGGCTGCATTTCAGAACAGGCATCGCTGTAGCCCCTCTCACTACAAAAACCTTGTCATGCAACCCCCACACAACTTCATCCTTCCAGGAAGGCCTTTTTAATAAGAATTGTGTGTGTGTGCATGCGTGTGTCCCACTGAATATAGGTTTATAGTGCTTTTACCTACTGGTCCAAATTGAGAATTAATTTGTCAGATTTACCTCTCTGCCTTGTTTCTCTCTGTAATGCCATGTGGTAACGTGGCTAAAGGGCAGAGGAATGAGAAGGGACGATTTTCTGACAAGATTCTGCAGTGCCTGTTTGAAGTTGTGTATCTTTAATCTGCTAGTTTTGATTTTTCTTTTCTGCTCAGCAAATAAAATAGAAGTTCTCTTCTTCCCCTCCCACCCACTCAAATATTTTCTGTGCTCATTTGACTCCTACACTCTTGAGGTGCAGCTAAGTGCTTGGATGTGTAACTCCCTGTCCTGTGTGACCATGCAAAGTGAATTTAAGTTGACATTTCGGTTCTGGAGTTTTTTACATTTGGAGTCCAGCAGTTGCATAATATTTTTGGTGAGTATCACTAGTGTGGCCAGCTGCTACCACAGACCTGCGTAGAGGATAGAGTTCACAGGGTCTGATTTTCCACCAGCCTGCCCCTTTGTGCCACCACTCGTGGCTGTGCAAACTGCCACCATTTGTAGCAGTTTCACATCCATTTTGCACAGGGATGACTGACTATGGAGGATGCAAGCTGGTGGAAAATTTACCTTGTGTTCCCTGCTCCATCTTAACCAAGGCACAAACCAGCACCCTCATGGTCTGTTGACTGTAAATCTCTTACTTTTAGATGAGCCTTGTAAGAAGGAGCATTGCCATGGTTAAGCTAGTGTGAATCACACTAAGCTTACCTCAGCTAAAATAAACTCCTTTTTTCCTTCTCAATACAGCCCTCCTGCTGGCTGGGTGTTTGTCTCTCTGCAGCTTTACCAGTAGCATCTCCATGCTGCCAGGATCCACAAGTCTCATAAAAATTGTGCTTTGGGGTTACTACTCCTGCCCACTGTAGGGATGCTGGCTTTGACAGAAAGAATTCAAAACAGTAGGTTTCAAATAAGTGATCTTGGGAAACAGGGTCTGGGAACTAGTGTGTTAAGCTTTAAAGTGTATTAGTTCTGTATTCAAAATCCTTTCAGCTATGTCCGTGTTTGGAATAGCTCAAGGTTTGTTCAGTTTTGGAAAGAGCAAGCATCACCTTTAAAACCTAAAATGTGCTCTTGAACATCTTTTGAGGGAGCTGTCAAACCAGCATCTCATTCGTTTTTTATTACATCTGAGCAGTAGTTAAAACTGGAAAGGGAAAAAACCAAGCAGCTGAAGGACAGACTTTCTCTCCCCTGCTGCTATAGAAGTGCCTGCCTTCAGTCTTCTGCCATTTTGCTTGAGAGAGCTGGAGCACTTGAGTTATGGTGACATCTATTAGAATTCAATTAGTGGTAGTTCACTGACCCAAATTAACATTCTTTGTTAAGCTCAAGTCAGTGTATATGTATGCTATTTCCAGGCCAAACGGACCTGCATAGAAAAGAGGCTCTGAACCTCTGAGCTTGTTGGCAGTGTCTTAGTAACTGGATTCAGAGCACAAGCTTATCTAATGCCAGTGCTTTAGGCTGGCTAATAGAATTGCACATGTGTGTGGTTTGTAATTAAACTGTGCAGAGCTCTGACTCGAGGTGAGTGGGGAGAAGGACAACGGAGGACATGCTAGGGCTTTTGCTGCAGTCTCTCAGCTCCTCTCCTCCATCCTGGGGAGGAGGCGGCTGCTGGAACTTGCTGGAGGTGGTGGATCTCCACTGGGAAACGCATTCTGGCATGTGGGGTGGGTTGGAATGTTTGTCTCTTGCTTCGCTTCTTATTTCAAGTCTTTTACAGGCTCCAGACAGCGTCAGATCTGCCCAGGTCCTAGATTGGATGTTGTTGGCTTTGGTGCTGGGGCTATATTAACGCACTTCTTTCATTCACTAAACCTTTCAGGTGCTCAGTCCATGGATTGCTGGGTTGTTCAAGTGACTTTGGCAGTGCCTTGCATTGTCAGGCCTGACTGTCATAGAAATAATGTCACTGCAGCCAGGAATGCTGTTCAGCATCAGGAGAGGAAACTGAAGGAGATTCCTATTGTTGCTTTATCATGGTCTATCTGTTCAGGGTCTTGAAATACTTCAGAGCTGTCCATGTGGTTGTGGTTTCCCTACAGTTTATTTTTTTGGTTTAGAAAACTCGCTGTATAGTATTTACCTATGTTTGCAACTTAGGTTTGGGAGTTTTTCATGTGCTTGTATGGCTTTGTCCCTCTAAGAATGAGTAAATAGCTGGCTACAGCCAGCTATGATTTCAGTTGAAAAGAAAACATGACTTATTAGTAAACAGTGGTTAATGATTGATTTTTAAAGGGGGAAAAAGTCTTTTTGAAATATTTTTCACAGACTCTACTTCCATGCTGACATTTACACTAAGACATTGGGTGGAGACTTGTTAGTCTGGATCTGTTCCCATGTGTCACTTCGACTAGTTTAAACTGTCACCAAACATCTTAGAATAGTCAGCTTCACGTGTCTTGCGGATATCAGTCATTATAGTTCACATTTTCATTTTAATGATGACTGATGTAGATGTCATGAAGTGTTGAGGCATTTGCGCATTAAACTTACGGATATTTTCTCTTATTTAATAGGGTTTTGTCTCAAGATACAGTTAACTATTATAAGACTAAATTACTCCTTGAGCAAGTGAATGTTTCCCTTGTGTGTGAATTTGAATTTGATCCACAGAGAGCAAGTTCTTTTACTGATACAGTGATTTTCCTTCATTATCTGTGCCTGTTTTCTGTTTGGTAACTTGGATATACATATTTCAAATTTAAATACACCAATCCCTATGGAAAAACAGCTAAATACATGTCAGCATCTGTAGAAAACATCTTTCTGATTATGACTGTGCCCAGTACAAGGTAAAACTTCAGAACATCTCTCTGCAATATACTTGAAGGCATTTACTTATCCAACAGTACAGCTGGTGCTTGAAATGCTGAAAAATAATTGTTGATAGTGCAAATGTGAAAGCGGACACAGGCATTAAAGTCTGTGTGGATTGCACTACTTGAATAGACAGGTGATAACACTTGCATATGCAAACTCCATTTTACCTCTCCAATGATCAGCTGATGTGCTTACTTGCCTGTGCAGGTATTGGGAGCAGAGGGTAGGGCAGCTAGTTGCAGAGGTGAGGAATGAAGGGTCCAGGACATACTATAAACTCAAATTCCTGCTGGTCCTGCTTGGGAGTAATGGAATATGGCTTGTAGTCATGGACGTTCCAGCCTTTGAGACACTTAATTACACTTTGGTTGCCTTAAGCCCTACCTGTATGGAATACAAAACCTCTGCCCTACTCAAAACAGTCTGCTCAGCCTTCAACATCTTCTGCAGGTTCTGGTGGCATGTTGAGTTTAGGGACAGCATGCTTTTGGTGAAAATAACCACACGGCCCAAATCAGTGTTGAATTCAGCTGTCCATCACCCAGCTTGTGCTTTTTTAATATATGTGGATACTTTGGAAAATCCTGCATCTGATTTCTCATAGAGCCACTCCTGAAATGTGCAAATCTGCAAGTTTTGCAAGTGTTGTGGTGTAGTGATCAAAGGGTCTCGCTGCAGCAGCCAGGGTTTTTGTGGGGTTCAGTGCTGGACAGAGGGACTGGAGGAGATCTGCTGACAAGTTCAGTCACTTTGAGATTCTCTTTGAGCTCATGTTGGAGAGTTGGGCTGCCAAGGCACTCCAGGGCCTGAATGCCTCTATGGTCCTTTCTGCATGCCCATAGCCTCTGAGGGCAGCCTTTGCCTCAGTAGCCAGAGGAAACAAGCAGAGAGGAGGTTAGAGTGGAAGTATAAGGAAGCTGTAAACGTGGGGAAGCATGTTGAGAGGCATGGTGGATGTCAGTACCAGTTAACCAGCAGTTTAACTCTTGCCAGTTTTTTGTAGGCATCATAGCCAAGGAGTGTTTTAAGTGATACTGTTGTGCTGGAACTCATTTCCAACTGAATCTCCCTTGATGCTTTTGTTGGAACCTTAATTGTGCAAAACCCCACAACATTAGCAATGAGCTGTGGTTTTGTGGTATTTTTGGTTTTGTTTTTTGTTTGGTTGGTTGGTTTTGATGTGGGCTGTTAGTGGTTTTTTGTTTTGTTTTGGGTTTTTTTCTTTCTGATATCAAATTGTTATATTTCTCTCCATCTTTTTAGGATTAAAGTAAAAATAGGTCTTGCTGCAGTGACAGCATCATTCACAGACTGTAGCTGACCATTTCGCTCAGCAGCACCACATTAGCTCTCTCTTCAAACCTCGGTTTCTTCTAAGTTTGGCCAGTCCACCTCAAAAGCTGTGAAAGCCTCCTGCTCCTGTTTCAGCTCTTTCTGAGCTATTTACGGCTTTACTGCTGCCATCTGCTACGGGATCCCTTTCATCTGTGGATTCCCCCTTTCTCTTCTGATCAGTGCTAGCAGCCAAAATTCAAATCTGCAGTTGGAGATTTCAGTCCTCCTGTTGTCCTCCCTCCCCTTCTGAGGCAAGGGCAGAAGACCTCTCTGCCATAGGTTTCTGTTTGACCTACATGTAGATCCTTGGCCAGTGGCATGACTGGCCATGTACTTGACTGTAAAATGAAGGCATTTTACTTTTCAGTAAAATGAAGGCATTTAGAAAGCCTTGAAAACATTTCTTTTAAAGAGATTATTTACTAATTTTTTTTCTTGCATTATGGTTTAATTAGAGATGAAATTTGCTTTCTTCATAAATGCAACATCTGATATGCTTTTGTCTCCATTTTTCATATCTATTCATATTCCCATCAATAGAGAATTTGAAAATTTTAATTAGTGTAATTGATGTGCTTTGCAAGACATTTCTGCTCCCAGTTTCAGTCCAGTTTGGAATATGCAGTAATAAAGCAAACACATTTCTGGGGCAGAACATTTTTTTTCGCTGGATTTACATGTGATATTAAAAAAAATTATTGTCCATAGAGTAGTAGAAATAGAGTAGTAGTAGAAGTAACATTTTAGTTCTCTGTTGGCTACATTCTCTTCAAGGGTCAATACAAAGTGGCATTTGCTCTGTGATGCAGAAAATAATCTGTTAAAGAAAAAAAGATACATACATCTATAAACTAAAAAAAAAAAAAAAAGGCAGCATTAGACTAGGAAAGAACAGTAGTATGTGGCACTCAGACTGGAGAAGAATTAATAAAATGTTGAGAAAGTTTTACATGAAAAGTAAAATAAGAGAGAAGCACTCAGCTTCCTTCATCATCAAAAACCTCAGCAATAATGGAATAGTTCATTCATTTTGTTGCTTTACTTGAGTTCAAAGTTCTCTTCAGAATTTAGTTTTTGCATCAAAGTTCAATGGTCTCAAGAGCGTTTTAATACCTTGTGTTGCTGTAATTAGTCTGCATTCTAAGTTTAGTAGTGGCCTGACTAATGTACTCTTAAGAGGCTTTATTTGGAAAAAAGTCAATATATGAAGCCAATAGAGCTCTTGAGAGTTTGTGCCACATACACATTCACAAATAGAAAATCATGTTATCAATTTTCATTTGACTTTTAATCAATTACAGTGACAAAGAGATGATTTGAAGTCAATTTTCTGTTGGTGCTAAATTAGTGTTTGATCACAGATGTTTACTCTGGTGACTGCTTTCTTTTGCAAAAGCCTTGTAAACTAAGTTGCATAGATTGATGCCTCTCATTTTCAGGTGATTAGCAGATTTTTCTCTTATTTTGCTGCTTTTAGCAGCATGAGAGATATGCTTCTGCTGGGATATGATTGTGTGCAAACCTCTTTAGCTAAACATGGAATTTAGTAATGAAGCCTGGCATTGACTTAGAAGTGCAGCTCTTTGAATAGAGATGCTCCTTCTCAGTGATCCAGCACTAAATCAGTTCTCCAAAAAGGAGACTCCTCCATCCCATCTGTTTAGATTTGTAAAATCCATGCTAACAATAGCTTTTGACCAAAAGAACATTTTGCTTCCGACTTAATATTGAGGAACAGAAAGCAAAGAAGAAAAGAAGAAAAAACTATAAAAATAAACGTGAAAAACAAGAAGCGAGAGTTCTTTGCAAGAGTCAGAGAATCAATCTTGAAAGCATTTCTATTTTTTTATGCTTCTTCTTTATTTATCAGCTGTTTAAAATAGATAGGCCAAGACTTTTCGTTCTCTATTCATAGAAGAGCGATTCCTGAGACCACATAGCAGTCACATATGGAAAACTACTCTGTCTTCTTTTGGATTCCCCAGATGGGATGCAGAATGTTGGTTTGATGCTTAAATTTGCATAAACCCAAGCTTAAGACCAGATTTTGAAGTGGTCAGTGCCCTCAAATGCAGCCGGTGCCGTTCTTATTTAAATTCTGGTATGAGTTGCCAGAGAGCAGGTGCTAAATGTTGGAATTTTTCATTCATTTGAAGTCTGTGTGTCATACTAAGAGATGCAGGACACTGAACATCACTGAGAATCCAGCCGTAGAAAAATACTGCGTAAAATGCAAACCATAGCACACAACCCAAACCCATCATACAAATCAGCCTAAATCATCAAAGCAATAGATCAAACAAATGCCTCAAAATTCAGTCTCTCTCTCCTGTCATTCTCTCCAAATGCTTTGCATAATACCCTGAAGATCAGCAAACAGATTTTGCCTGGTATGCAGTAAAGTGAGGATTGAATTTTACTGAGGGACCATGGAATAAAAGAACCCACCAGAAACCTTGTCTATGCTGAACTGAAGTTGTAGTACTTGTACAAAGAGAATATAGAGGGCTTTTTTCAGTTAGATTTTGGTAATTTGTTGTTAATTGTACATAAGACTCAATGGTTTAACAACCTCTTCCATTGATAATCCCTGAGTCATGACTATGTAGCTTGAAAACCACAGGTCGTATTCTGAGTCTGAAAATTGATAGTTCTGATAAATACATTTTTAGTGACTCATAAAAAAATTTCTACTTCATGAAAATATTAAAGTATTAAGTCCCTTGAATTGGCAACCCCAAATAAAGTATAAGTATTTCAGCTTGTTTTCTTTGGGATTTGCCCTCCCTTCCCGTCTCATAACAAAAAAAGATAATAAAGAAAATTGTAAAGTAGGAAACAAAGCAGGAAAATAGGCAGTTAATTGGTCTTTTTTTTTTTTTTTTTTTTTTTTTTTGAAAAATTCTACATGTCTGGGAATAACATGCTCTTTTGTTAAGGCAAGACCCTACTTTTAACAATATTCGCAGGACACTTTCCATCAGTAATACAGGGATTTGATATGAGAGAACGTGTTTTGCTCACATGCAACGGCAGCAAAATGTCTGGTCAGTTTATTCAGATGTGACCCTGTATCCTGCACCAGCTTTTTGGAAAGGAGATAGAGTAGTGGGGGAGTTAACAAAAAGTGACCACACTCACCTATTTGACTTGCTGTGTTTAAGAGGTGGGCAAACACCTCAGTGGCAGTAGTGGGAAGGTTATCTTCCATTAAACCCAGTTTTCCCCTGGCTGCAAAGGAGGAGGGTGACCCTGGGGCGGGACAGCAGAGGTGGGTCGTCTCAGTGCTGGGTGCTTGTGAGTCTTGGTGGTGGAGGCTTTGCAGCCTGGTGTGCCACATGCCAGAACTCACAGGAACCGGCTTGATGTAGTTTAAACCCCCTAATTTAACAACAACAACAAAAAAGAGAATTCTCTCTGTGTGCCATACACTGAAAGGCTAAAGGAGGGATTTGGCAGGGAGCCTGTGGGGGCTGTATCCCCCTCCTTCTGTCAATAGCACTGGGCGTGGTGCTTGCACTGGTGTGCCCCTGGTGTCAGCTCTCCTGGTGGGCTGAGGCATCACCCAACATGAAGCACTTAGTGCAGGTAAACTACATTAACTCCCCAACAGGGAGAAACGTTGTGACTCTTAATAATGATGCCAAATCTGCAGCTGTAGCTCTAGTGTTTACTCTGACTGGTGCATAGACCCTTTGAAATTTCTTGCAGTATCTCTAAATTCAGTACATTAGCATATGCAAATTATCCACTTGTGTACGACCTGCTTTTTTAGTCATTCATAAAAAGTCACCTTAGTGAATGATGATAGTAAAATTCAATATTTGAAAGACAATGCCTTCAGACAATGTATGAAACACATTGCCTTGGTCATATCTGTGCCTTGATTGTCTAAGAATAGAAGCTGGGGAGCTAATCAGATCTTTGTGCAATGCTGGTTTTATTTTACAAGCCTCCCTTTCAATGCAAGCCCAACATACTATATTTACCTCCTCTATTACACGGTTTTCTTACAGCATTTTCCTGGGGTTTTGTGTTTAATAGGATAATTTGGGGGTCTGATTTACTTCCTGCTTGACATGAATACCTCTCGCTTGATTTTTAATCTCACTTTCCGTTAAAGTAAATATGAACTATTAGTATCTCAGGAGGACAAATGGAACATGGATTATTGGGGGGGTTTTGGCCCCAGTTGTGTTTTGCAGGTTAATATATCTTTTGGGAAATCACATGTGGCAACTCTGTCTCCAGTAATTGTTCAGCAGAAGACAATGCTTCCAGTGCTAAATTGCAGTCTGCTTGTGGGCCAGGGTTTTCTTCAAGAGTGAATAAAAGCTGCTTGCCTTGTCTTACTTTCCTCTCCTTTACCACAGGAGGGAGTGCTCCCAGTGATATCCAGAAGGGCTCTTTTTCACTGTCCTTTCTTCTGTTTCCATTTGTCTTGTCAGTTTTGGACTACAACATGAAGAATGGGTTAGGCAGTCAAGTAGAATCTGCTGTATTGGGAAGGGCCTGGTTAAGACCAGAGAGAATTAAGGGCTTTGTAAAACTTCAGAAAAAATGTCTTCATGCATGAACCTATAAATCTCTAAGTATTGAATGAGTTTTATATATAATATTACTTAGCAGAAGAAGAAAGGACATTTAAATGCTGTCAGAAATTAATGATGAAGGATGCCTGGAAAGCTTCACAACAGAAAGATATCACATTCTTTGCTGCTTCATTTTGTATTAGAACAAATATTCAAACTAAATTTAGCTGGTGTGATGTGGAGGCAGTATGGCTTCAGCATTTCCCTAAGGATTGACCCTCTCCAGTTGGCTTTGTTGGTGTTAGTGAGGTGATGAACCACTTGCTCCATGCTGGAAACTGGCCAGGGACAGAGGTAGAGAAGGATGCTGCATGGAAAGGTACTGATCCTGAGAGGAACAAAGAGTGACCCAGAACTCCTCTGTAGCACGGCTCTGAATGTTCATGTATCCTCTGCAGCTTGAATTAATTCTCACCTGCCTTTCCAGTGGGTGGTGAGGGACCCTTCATGGCAATCAGATCTGTAGTGAGGCTTCTGTGTGCTTGCCCCTCTTAGCAGCCTGGCACTTAAGAAAGCGGTATTTAACTTGAAAAATGGTTTACTTTATAGAATTTCCAACCAGCATAATGTTTATTAAAACAGCCGTAAAATTCCCTGCGTACCACATGAAATTCAGCTTGATAATGATAGTGCTGCTATTGTGATTATGTAAGCATAAAGCAGATGATTTACAATGAAATAAATTCAAGTAACACTGTGCAAGAAATACGGGTCTCGAAAGCTAATGCTGGGGTTGGTACAGCGAGCAGCAATGGGCTGTACAAACTTTCAGCCTGAGGTTTCTTGACCAAATTTAAGCTGAATCAGTTACCATGATCCAGTGGCTTTGTGGCGGTTTGGATAAAATGAGGTTATGGTCTTAAGTCCATTTCCTCCTGTCCCCGTGGCACCATCAAAACAGCCTTCAGCAGAAGCCTCTGAAGGGATGTTTAGCATGAAACAGGGATGTGACTGAATTTCCCCCCTTGCAGCATGGTCACTGTTCACAGGCACAGAGAGAGATGTCTGATTAGTTCTCTGTCGGTTCCCTGGTATATTTGGTTGTGAGACCTAGGATTGCCATTCCCACAGGAAGCCAGAAAGCTGTGAGACCACATGGGAAGGGTTGAAATGGCACTGGGGATGATTGCCAAAGAATTTTCAAAACACTGAGTGGTACAGCTAGGGATTGAGATTGGAGATATTAAACGCTTTTAAAATGACTGTTTCACATTTTTTTAGTGCCATTTTACTGTATTTTCATTACAAAAAATAAAAGGTCAGTATCCTGGCAGGACATTGCATTGCCAATCCTGGGCTCTTCAGGGCTCCATCTCTAGCTATTTATTGCTTTCAGTTTTATCTCCTGCTGAAATTCATGTGAGAGCAAATAGTCGCATCCTGGGTAAAAGTTAGATGTAGCACATGCCATGGTGAATGGATGCCTTTTAATTTTGGGGATTACATCAATCACATGAATGTTATTTGGACTAGCATGTGTGTTTGGAGCAAGCAAGCCATGAATATTTAAAAGGACAGACCATAGATGAGAAACCTTCAGAGGCTGACACTCCAACAGGTATTGCCCATATCAAAACATTTCCACAGCACTGCAACTGAACCAGTAATGGCTTACCCTTGTAAGCCAAATTAGTTGTGCTAGGTTAGTTATATTCTATCATTTTCGAAAAGAGTTCTGTTTTGAACTGCATGATGTAAGGGAGAGTGATGTTGGACACTTGTCAGCTTTGGCTTTCCTTCCACCAGTGTA
>VYZR01061750.1:174719-190077 GCA_013400675.1 Oxylabes madagascariensis
ATCCTTTCCCCTAGGCCAGAAGGTTGTTCTTCCATTAGTCCTGTACCAGGACATGGCTCATCCCCAGTGCTGCAGCTGAGTGCCAGGCCACTCGAGGAACAGCACTGTGGATGAAATGCTGCATTGAAGCCCCTTGTCCTGGTGTCTGCTGGCCAAGTGGAAGTGGAAATATCCCAGAGAAGGATTTTTACTTTTTATATTCTAAAGAAGAAGGTATATTCCTATTGTCCTGGTAGTATTTTGTTTTGACCAGAGCAAGTACAAATGTCGAGGTCTTTGTGTAAGAGCCATGGGTCAGCACACAGTGGTGTCCCTGTTCAGAGAAATGGTCACTCCCCTGACAGTTTAGTCAAAAGTATTTAGGGTGCCACAAATTTAAGAGGCAAATAATAAAACTAAGCTGTATTCATGAACATAAGAAAGCACAGGAACAAAAAGCCAAGTGCTGGGTTTCATACTGGATAGCTCATTAACTTAAAAACAGAGTGTACGAATGTAAATTATAACCCTTGTTATTACTCATAACTACAGTTCAGATGATAACTTGGCAGTTTGCCCACAACTCTTTTATAAACTAGTAACCTTCGGAATAAATTATACATCGTACATAATACATAATTGTCCTTAAAAAGGCAATAATTGTTCTAAAAGGTAGAGTTTGCAGCGTGTTTCACATGAAATGTATGCCACAACGCCAGCCCAGTTTCTCAGGCGCCAAGTTCCTGGATAACCTGTGTACTCAGCAATACTAGAATTTCAAGCTGTTGACCCAAACCTGTGATATCCCAGTACTATTTTACAAAACCAGTATGTATTGTCTTCTTGTATTCTCCTGTGGTAGAAGTCTCTGTGCTTCTTCCAACTTCAGGCTATGGCAGATACCCTCACTTTTCTTTGGTTTCTTCTTGATGAGTCCTGATGTATCAGCCTGGAGGGGCTCATATCCTGGGGTGATTGCTGGATTTAAGACAGAGTCTTATTCCCATGCAGTCAACCTAAATCCTTCGTTCTCCCAGAATGAGACACTTGTGCTCGGTTTTGCTTTCTAGGAGACACCAGCACAAAGCCAACAACAGAAACACACACCACAAGAAACAGCCTCTTCCCAGTCTCAACACCTCTTCATGTACACAAGATTCTGTGTAGGCTGCTTCAACTATTAATATTCTTATACACATTCAGCAGAAAACCCCCCCACAAAATCCTACCAAAAAATGCGTTTTTTGAAAAACATGCCTCATCATGATTTTTGTTTCAGATTTTTTTGGTTTGCAGTTTTATAATGTTAATGCTGGGTTGCCAAGTACAAGGCTTTGTTTCTATGATCAAACTTTCTATTAATTCGCTTTGCTTGTAGGTATTTTTGTAAGATGGACAACGAGAAGGGTTTTTTTCCCCCTGTATTTGTCTGCACAAGACACATTACAGGAAACCTTTCACACGGGAGTTGCTGTGTCGCTGTAGTAATTGATACCAGAAAGTTATGTGAAGGTCTTGTTGTGCCAAACAAACTAGCTTTTTCTCAGAATAAAAAGATAAATGGTGGGCCAAAAAAAGAAAACCCTTTAAAAATGACCTATAGTGTAAGATATATAAACTACAGGAAAAGTACCTCCATATTTTTTATCACAGAAAAGAAAGGTTGCTATTCTTCTACCACAGTAACAGAATAATAATATGTTCAGTTAGCAAAAACTCATACAGACGAATGTTAAGATGCTAATAGATGTTGCAAGCCAGAACTTGAACAGAGAATTCTGCTTTCCTAATGTGGGTTTTCTGCCCTTCAAATGATTAGATTCTGTCAATCAAAGACTGTTTTCACATATAAAGCTATTATAGTCTGATCTTCCTCATTTCTGAAGGGCAACCAAACTTGAATGCTCTTGGTGATAAAATACTGGTTGCTTTATGCCCTGATTTTATAGATGGGTGTTAAAACAAATTTAGTCTTATACTTTCTGTGGAAATAATTTGAAATGCAATTTGCTATGCATGTATTCATCTTCCCTCCTCTTGCTCTTCAGATTTTTCCATTGATATATTGATTATAGTAGATTAAAAAGGTTATCTCACACCAATTTCCACCATGGCCCATCTCACCATCCAGTCTTCCAGCTGAGCTTAGTCTAAGCTATCTAAATGAAGGATCTGCAAGAAAACACATCTCTGCTCCTGAGCTAGCAGGCTAAATTTAGTAGATGTAAGAGTGGTGTTGGAACTGAGTTACTTTGGTGGTGTAGGGTTTGTAGGCTGCCTGCAAATACAATATCCTGCTATCCCAGGTTTCAGAGTGATGTTGGAAGTCCAGCCACTTCAGTGGTTGACACTACTTCCCCCATTCTGAGGTGGGACTAAGCTTTGAGGTGACTCTAAATTACCTGGCTTTGCATTCTCCCCATTGTAAGTGGAGGCAGAGTGGGAGAGGACCCCAGTGACCAAATGCCATGGCAGCATGGCTCCACCCATGGCTCCATGGCAGCATGGCTCCACCATGGCTCCAAGGCAGCAGGACTCCATCCATGGCTGCATGGCAGCATGGCGCCACCCATGGCTCCATGGCAGCATGGCTCCATCCATGGCTCCAAGGCAGCATGGCTCCATCCATGGCAGCGTGACTGCCCATGGCTCCATGGCAGCATGGCTCCATCCATGGCTCCAAGGCAGCATGGCTCCATCCATGGCAGCGTGACCGCCCATGGCTCCATGGCAGCATGGCTCCATCCATGGCTCCATGGCAGCATGGCTCCATCCATGGCTCCATGGCAGCATGGCTCCACCCATGGCTCCATGGCAGCATGACTGCCCATGGCTCCAAGGCAGCATAGCTCCATCCATGGCTCCATGGCAGCATGGCTCCACCCATGGCTCTACGGCAGCATGACCACCCATGGCTCCAAGGCAGCATGACCACCCATGGCTCCAAGGCAGCATGATTCCATCTCCCTGCGGCTGGCTGGGTTGGGGCTCTCACCAGGGCTCATGGTGATGCAGCCACGGCAAGTGACTGCAAGGGATAGTCAGTGCAGAGAGCTGAAGAACCACAATGAAAACGCACAAAAACCCCCATGAGATGGAATAGTTTTCAGCAAGCACGGGTTAAAAATCTCTGTTTTCTGGTACACTGTTGTGGTTTCTTTTCGGGCATAGCACTGCATGATAATAATGTTCTTGTGTCAACCTATGGTATTTCCTGTTGAGATTTCTTAATGATGTTTATAAGTTTAATTAAAGAAATACAAATTATTAAAAGGCATAAGCACACACAAAAACAAGGCTGAAGAATCTACTCAAGCTCTGTGTTCCCTGCCTTTTTGACCACTCAATTTCAACATTTGTGTTACAACAACACAAACAATGTTTTTGGGAGTTGTGTTTGTTTTAGACAGATAATTACACTTACATCAGGCATTGCTCTTGCTCTGTCAGGTCTAAAACTCTTGATGACTTTGGTGTTGTCACTCTTAAGAGACTTGTCTTTTAAGGGTAGGCCACTATTTCAGGGTTAAAAATAAGTTACCTTATGAGGCTATTGGAAGGTTTACACCTGTAGTGATACAAATAGGATAATCTATTGCACCCCAATCACTTTAAACTCGCTCTTTCTGAACATATTTGTCAAACTTGCCTGCTAAAGAGGTAAAAGAAAAGGTTGCAGACATGGCTGGAGAAAGTCCACTTCTTCCAAACAATAATCATGGTTTTTAGCTGTGGTACTTGATCTAAACAACCTGCTTTTGCCTACACCGTGTGTCTGGAACCACATGCTATATGGTGTTGTTGGCCAAGAGAGTAGATTTGTTTCCTGTCAGGCTGGATGCAGGGCAGCATTACAGCCAGTGGGCTCACTACCTTCGTCTGAATTTACTTGCGTGCTGGAAAATTGGGAAAAACTTTCTTCCTGGATGCAAGGTCCTCCTGCCCAGTCTAAGCCTTGAATGGCTGGTGTGCTTGCCTTATCTTCTGCCTTCCTCCTTCATGTCTCTTGCACAAATCGGTGTGTATTGGGGTTTCTTAACATGGAAGGCTGTGGGAATGCTTAACTCCCTGCTCTGATGCCTTCCGTGTCTAGAGGTACATCAGCAAGTGCCAGTTATCATGTCCTTGTCCGCCAAAGGATGTCAAATAATAAGTAGCTTTTACCTGTGCAGCACAGTTCTTCTCAAACAGTGTGGGACAGGTAATTAAAAACATCTTGGTTTTTCCTTGCTTTGTCTGTGAGGAAACGCCCTTGGTTAGCCTGTGATTTTAAGCTCATTCTGTGTTGTGGCAGGAAGGGGTCTGCCGGTGGTATTGCTCCCGTCAGCTTGTGGTAGAGTTACAGCACCTCCTTCCCTGGCGTGAAGTGCCCGTGTCTGTGCGCCGCAGGCTCCGTACAGTTGGTTCCCAGCCGCAGCAGTTTGCATTTCTGTAAGGGCTTTTATGGTGTTGTCTCATGGAGCTAGGTCTGTCTGAAGACAGCCAGAGTTTAGAGCAGTTAAAGCTCCTGATGGAGATTACCATAATTACAAGTGATCAACATTCAGTGCTTTCTCCCTTCCACCCTCCCTCCCAGCACAGCTTGTCTCAGGTCAGGCTGCAGAGAGGCTGCTTGGAGAAAGTGCCTTCCCAGAGACAGCCACGCTCAGACACTGTGCCCGAAGGGTGACATCACTGCCTACCTGCGAGACCATCGGGTTTAGGGCATTGCTGTATTTCCACCAAAGGCCACAGAATTGGCACTTTGCTTAACAGTGCCATACTGATACTCCTTACCTTCATCTGTTCATTTGTATTGTAATCGTAAACTCATTATTTATCTAATTGTGATTCTTGTTTTAAGTGGTATTTCTCACAGTTTTACTTAAGAATGCACCTACAGAAATCCTTCTTAGTCGTTTTCCCTCAGTCACATCCCCTCCAGCACTTGCTAATGTTTTGAGGTAATAGCCAAAAAGTCATGACAGTGAAAAAAGGGTTAAAGGCAAGAAATACAAGTACATCCTGGATAGATGAATCCATTTTTCCACTAATTAATAGCATGCTTCTAACAATGGAAAGCTATTAAAACATGAAGGTATGTTTTGTGAATCACATTTATCAACCACTATACATGCTGAAGTTCCATTATTTATTCTGTATTTTTAACATAGCGTATGGATTTTTTCATTCAAATGTGGAAAGTAGCAACAAAACCCTGTTTTCCCCCTCCATTTAAGTACATATTCATGCAAAAATGAAAATGTAATAAGAACAGTACATTCTTATGTCAACAGTAACCTTTAAATGGTGTTCTTTAGATAAAACTGTGAAAATTGGAAAAGAAAAAAAGAAAGATAAGTGGTTCCTGTATTCATCTTAGTCCAAAATCTATTCTACCCGCTGCTGGTTGCTGGCATTGTTTGATGATATGACAGAGTAACAGAGTATCAGATTATCAGAAAAGGAGATTCCCAATTTAATAGTTACTTGCAGAAATCAAAGTGTTTTTTTCCTTTATCTTAACATCTCAAAAATAAGTAGCTGTTAAATTTGAAATTGTGTAGCCTTCGTGATTTATCATCATATCATGGATGCACTTGGCTGTCTAACATCAGGGAATCCAATAACTCCCGTCACATAAGAAGAAAAGAGAAAATCCTATTGGATAATGTTTTGCATTCTCCCCTACAGTGATTTATTTCTGTCACAAGACTTAATTTTATCACGAGGCAGATGCTCCATCTATATCAATGCAGTACATTCCTGCATTCATTTGTTTCACACCAAAATTGTACCTGATCTATTTTCCAATGCAGTTTGGCTTATTTAGTACACGGAGTGATTAGATGGTGTTTAATCACATGTGTAATTTCTAGTCTTCATAATTCTCAAGCATAATAAAGCGAGGCCTATGTAAAGAAGCATAATATTAAATTAAATTGCAGAGAGTAGCAGTTCGAGATGCAGCTGGTGTTAACGTTTCGATCTCTAGCGTGTCACGGCAGAGCATGTCAAGTGGAATAAGCCAGGCTTACTCAGGTGATCAGGTGATCAAGCCCAAGGAGAGTGTGCCAAACCTTGCCTTGCGTTAATTTCTCTCAGGTTATAATGAAAAAAATGGTCATCGCACCTTCTCCTTTGGAATCTGCAGCTACTCCAAGTGCAGAAAGCTTATTCTGTGTGTTTCAACGAGAAATGTGTCTCCTATCAACACTTTCCCCCACCCCTCCGTCTGCCACTTAATACCGATTATACTCTCCTGAATAATCATCTTTATTCGGCGGGGCAGCTGAGGTCCGCAGGTTGGGATCCTCTGCCAAGTGCCATTACGCCATGGGAGTGGGCTGTGGCTACTTAGCCACCCTTATCTTAGCCACTGCTGGCCTGGAGGGCTGAGCCACCTCCCTGGGATGTGCAGCAGTCCCAGGGAAGGGCTGTCAGACTGCTGAACTTCTCAATCAGCAGAGGATGTATGTGATTCCTGTTTTGACATTCTGCCTGGAGGACCATCTATTGTCAGCTGCTATTGACAAGTGACAGCAGAGCTGTGACTTACAGGAAGTTTATCTTCTTCTTTTCCCTTCTTTTTTTGCTTCCCTTCTCTTTTTATAAATAAGCCTTGACCAGCTGCCTCTCCCTTTGCCTCCCTTATCTCCATGGAGCGTGGACACCAAATTGTAGGAGCAACAGAAAGTTTCCCAAATTTACAATTTCGTAGTAACACTACAAGGGAATTAATAGATGGGGGAAGAGACTGAGGTAATGACAATTCTCTAAACAGCTGTTGTACGATTCAGCTTCACTACTTCAGTTAATTAATCAGCACCTTGCTGGCAACTCTAGGGGAGATACTCGTTAGATACTGGTAGCAAACAGACAATGCTTTCATATCAAATATGTTCAACAACATCTAATACAGCAATAACTTCCACAAAAAAGGGCAGAGAATACGGAGGCTCATAAAGGTGCTCCCGAAACAGCATTTAATATCCTGGTACATATGAATGTGCTACATATGCTGCCTACTTTGTTACTGGTCTCTGGCCTAAAACACGGTGAACTAACAACAGCAAACTTTCACACATTCACTAGAGGTGTTTATCTGACGTAGCATTCCTATAAATATGTTTATATAAGTACTGTGTATGAGTGCCCACTGTTCATTGCTGCATGTGTGTAGGATTTGAGAGACCATATATTCTAAATGATTCTACTCTCTGTTTTGCTTCAGAGATGATAAATGGACAAACATAGATCTTTCATGCAAAGATGTGCTGTACAATGTCAAAATGTGGTTAAGATAGAAAAACTCAGTCTTGAGTGCTGAGTCTACACATTGTCTCTAAGATTTCCCTCTTTTCTCTTTTGCTTAAAAAGGAGATTCTTTGCATCCTATCTACTAAGTTGATTCATATTTTATGAGGAATAGTGCACAGAAAACTTAAAGCAATGAAATGACTTGTCACTTGACAATTGTAGTATGTTTTCTATTTTAGTACAGTCCTAAAATTGCCTTTAATGAATGTTAGCTTCAAGTTAAAGACAAAACTGGCTTTAAAAAAAATTTTTGTTAGGACAAAAATTCCCTCCTCCCATGCTGATTTACTGGTTAATTGCAATTCAATGACAGTACTTCTTTCTGAGACCTCTTCTCTTGCTTTGTTCACTTTTCTGATTTAACCCCCTTGTAGGTTAGGCAGTAAATTGCAATGGAAATGACAGCTCTTAAGAGACTGAAATATATTTGCTGTCAGATGTTCCACACATGCTCAGTTTAATTTTTCAGTTGACTTTATTGATTTATTAAGAATGATTATAGCCTGCATATCACTTCATATACATAGTTGTCACATAAATCTGCAATATTACTGGCATGTAGTCGTGTCCATTGTGGAACATAGGGAATGAGTTTAAATGTTTAATGTGTTGTTGTTTGTGGAGTTCAGCACCAGTTGATTTTAGAGGTCAGAGGTTGTACTCTGAGGCCTTGTGGAGAGGCAGGTGGAGGCATAACCTCAGGTAGGACTCACTGATGCAGTTGTAGGAGCCACCAGTGCTCTAGAACAGGGCTCAGAGTTGTATTAAGCAATTTATGTGGACAATTTATCCAGTCTGCCGCCACGTACTGATGTAGACAATTATAGCTCCAGCTCTTTAATGAAACGTACATTATGGTAGAAAGAATATCATAGCTTCTATTATACTCAGGGGAACTATAAAGAGAAATGTCCTTTTTTAAATTAGCTTTACAGCACTGAAGCTTTTATGTATTTACATGCAAGTACACTATTAACCCAAACTACTTATTTTGAACTCTCTCTGTTGTCAGCTGTTGGGAAGTGACACAGACTGGCAGAAAAACTTCTTTTGTGCCTACTGTTAAGCATTGCTGGCTTTTCGTGTTAATGGGAGCCTGCTAAAACTTCCACTTTGCTGCAGTTGTTCACACGACAGTGAGAGCAGGATGCTTTCTTAATCCTCCCTAATCTGTAGCAAAAACCTCAGATAAAAAAGGACTTTTTGTCTAATCCGGCTTCTCAGGTAAGGTTTACTTTAGATTTGAGCTATAAATATCTTTCTTTACTTTGTTCTTCTGAGAAGCAAACTGTTGAAAATGGGGCACGGATTCTTTCTTCAGCTGCCCATTCGAGAAAGAGAGCAAAAACACCTTTAATTTGGAAAAGAGAAAAATAAAGACAAGGCTTTGGGTGTGTGCCCTCCAGTTGGTGAATGCATCCTGTTGGAGAGCTGCCTGTTGCCTTATTAACCTCCAGGCAGCCATGGGCATGAGGCACCCAGTGCTGACTGCTGTTGAGCATCAGGAAGGTTCAGCCTCTGTTTCCAACGGTTGAAGACAGTTCTATCTGTACCTGAAGGAATTGTCTCCATAAACCTTTGTTTTAACATTTAAAAATATATACTGCGCATTTGCTCTTAATAATTCTTATTTACTAAAAATGAAAATAGCACGATGAAATAATGAGAAGGGGTGGGGGAAAGACTATGCTTGGAATGAAATAAAATTAACAGCTTTGCCACTGACTTCTGTCAACTCAATATTTCATCTGCATTTTCTTTATCTATAATACTACATGTCTCAGATATCCTTAAATTACAGTAGTTTTTCAGCAGCAGACCAATCCAAACAGAAGTGAACCCAACAGATTGTTTTCTTTTGTTGCCTGTAATGGTGCCAGATGAAATATCTCCTCCACTACAGTCCAGTTTCTTAAGTACTGTTTCTTATCTGAGGACGGAATTTGGAAAGAAGTAGTTAAAAAGTGAAATAAATGCCAGAGAAATTAATTGGAATTACTTGATAAGAGTGGGTATAAAATTAATGGACTGTCTGAAGACTTTACATTATTCCTGGTTTCTTTTGCAAACTTGGAGGGGGAGAGGGGATTAAAAATGGATATAAGAAAATTGCTAATGAGAATTTACATGATATCCCAAACAGACTTCAACAATGAAATGTAAACAATGTAAACCAGGCTTCAACAATGACTTGTAAATCATTATTCCCTGGTAGCAGTGTTACGATCATCTCCATATCCAGGTGAGGGTGTCTGTTTAAGGTTATCACTGAGCTAAAAAAAAATAACTCATATAATCTGCCTGGGCATGGCAATTGCACCTGATTTACCGCAAACCCCCAGATTACAGCAATTTCTGGATGCCTTTGTCTAGTCTGAATCAATTTTCTTTTCCTTTGTTTTGGAAATCTACTGAAAAAAACCACATCCTTTTGAGGAAAAAGAAAAATGTCAGAGCCCTGAAAATAGGATAATTCTGAAATCTGTAATGTTTTCCATGTACTTAATGCAGAGGATGGGTAAAGGGTGGATTTTATAATCCCTTGAAACCATGTGTGTATATCATCGATATAAAATGTATATAAAATGGGAGAGAAAAGGTTGAATTTGGATCTATAGTCATTTGGAGTCAGAGAGTAATGATGAGAATGTCATCTGGTAATGAGGGGCTAATGGGGCTAAACTTCATCAATTAAATCCTTTCTCTTTTATAGATTCATAGATTATAATGCCAGAAGGGAATACTATGATAATCTAGTCTGACCTCGTCTTACAACATATACTATCAAACTTCCCTGAAATAATTCTTGTTTGAAAAAGAGCATTTATTTCAGAAATAAAGCATCCAACCTTGATTTAAAGTTGCCATGGTTGGAAATGCCTGAGAAACCTTGATAAATTGTTGGAATGGTTAATTATATCTGTCTGTTAAAGGGGCCGACCTTCTCTCTCCTATGATTTTTTCTCTCTTCAGAAGGAGATGGTGAAGTGGGGTCTTTGTGTGTTGTGGATGTGACTGGCTGTAGGTCACCTGGAAGCTACCCATCTTCAAATCTGTCAAATCTGATTTCTTTTTATGACAAGGTAACCCACCTAGCTGATCAAGGGAAGCCAGTTGATATAATCATTTTGGATTTCAGTACAGGTTTTGATACTGTCTCTCACAGCTTTCCTCTGGACAAAATGTCCAACACAGCTGGATAAACACATCATGGTGTGATGGGTGAGCAGGTGGCTCACGGGTCAGGCACAAAGAGTTACGGTGAATGGGGTGACATCAGAGTGGTGACCTGTCACTAGCGGGGTTCCACAGGGCTCCATCCTTGGCCCTGTGCTCTTTAATATCTTCATAAATGACTTTGATGCCAGACTGGGAGGGACACTTATCAAGTTTGCAGATGATGCAAAGCTGGGAGGAGCTGTTGACTCCCTCAAAGGCAGGGAGGCCCTGAAGAGAGACCTCGACAAATCAGAGGGCTGAGCAATCACCAACCATGTGAATTTCAACAAGGAAAAGTGCTGGATTCTGCACTGGGGATGGGACAAGGCTTGGATGTAGGTTCAGACTGGGGAATGAGATACTGGAAAGCAGTGCAGCAGGAAGTGATGTGAGGGTCCTGGTCGATGGAAAGTTGAACACGACCCAGCCCTGGCAGCCAGGAGGGCCAAGCGTGTCCTGGGGTGCATCAGGCCCAGCATCACCAGCCGGGCAAGGGAGGGGATTGTCCTGCTCTGCTCTGAGCTGGGGCAGCCTCAGCTCGAGTGCTGGGGGCAGCTTTGGGCACTGCAGTATAAGATAGGAAGCTCTTAGAGAGTGTCCAAAGGACGCAACAAAGATGATGAAGGGCCTTGAGGTCAAGTGGTATGAGGAATGGCTGAGGTCATTTGGCTTGCTCAGCGTGGGGAAGAGGAGATTGAAGTCTCCCAGTCTCCCCAGGGAAGTGGTCACCAAATTGTCCAAACACTTCTTGAATTCTCTCAGGCACATGGTGTGATCTTTGAGGCTGTCCTGTACAGGGCCAGGAGTTGGACTTTGATGATCCTTGGTGGTCCCTTCCAACTCAGAATATTCTGTGATTCTGTGATTCAGATAGGCACTTGAAGCAGAGGGGAGAATAAAGGGTGAGTTGGAGCTTCCTGAGCTAGGTATGGGTGTGTGCTCCACCTCGTCTCCCAAGGGCAAGCATAAACTTGGGCAGTACAGGGGCACTCCACATGGGCATCCTTGCAGTGCTCTGCAGCATGAGCGATCTGGGATTTCCCCATTGGCTGCCTGGAGCAGCTCAGCATCCTGTACAGTTTCTAGCGTCCTGAGCCTTCCTGAGTGTTCTTGTACCATGGTAGGGAGCTACTCTAGTTCAGGCACACCTTTTATTTCAAGATATCAACTCTCCATGTATATCAAGATGTGTTGTTATCAACTGAGTAACAGCCAGGGAGTTGTTCCTTGGTGTGAAGGACACAATTTGCATCCTGGGACTTTTTTATGCTT
Organism: Oxylabes madagascariensis; assembly: GCA_013400675.1. Taxonomy (NCBI): domain Eukaryota; kingdom Metazoa; phylum Chordata; class Aves; order Passeriformes; family Timaliidae; genus Oxylabes; species Oxylabes madagascariensis. The sequence goes on from VYZR01061750.1 coordinate 186,489, forward strand.
TACAGGCTTACCAGTGATAGTTATAGGGGCAAAATCCTCTTGGAGCAGATACTGTTTAGGGTTGCTTTACTTGACTGTCTTTTCTCTTTTTTGCAATACTGCCTGTCTCTCAAAGGAGAGATCCTTTGAGAACCAGTTTTACATTAGGATATGGAGCAGGGATGGAGTGGAGGGATGCCACCTGATTCCAGAGGGCCTGAGTTGCCTTTGCAGCTTCATTCGTAACTCAGTCACTTCCTCATGTTCACCTGCTTGCCCTTTCTCACAGTAGTTTCCCTGCCAAGAGACATCCTTTGGATGTGGCTGGGATACAGTGAACACTCCATAGGAGTTAGCAGGGAGCACTGAGAAGAGAAGGAAAGGGCAAACTGACTCCGTATCATGCTCATCCCTGTCCTCAACTCAGCTGCTCCTGGCACTTGCTTCTTCAGAGGAGGACAGAATGAGATGTATTGCAGAGTACTTTTGGAAGTAGAGAAGGACATGTCAGTGCAAGGGGTAAATCATGGATGTAGCAAAGCTTTGTCCTCCATCATAAAACTTTCTCTACAGCCCAGCCCATGCCTGAGCTGACCCAGCCCCATCACGTTTTTGCTCTGGAAATGCAGTGCCCATTTAAGAGGTACTCATCTAGAAAATGGAAGTAGAAAGATTTTCTGAGAGACCCAGAAGAAAAATCACTTCAGTTAGTAATTAATGGTATTTGCACATGTCTAGCATTTTAATATCATGCAAAATTTTTCAGGCACTACAAAGTCCTGAGCTAGGGATTTGGATGTCTTACAAATGAGGGACATAAAAACAACTAGACTCAAACACAGGAATGTGAGATTCTGGAATGGGGAACCTGGCTCTCCATGTCATGTAACACATTTCTTACCTTCCTAGAATTTTCATGTGGCGCAATCCAGCGTCTCTTCATGTTCTGCACACTTTGTGCAAGTAGAAAATATTCTGTATGGAAAAGAGTATTTTTTCCTATAGTTCTGTGAAAAATGGTTTTTACTTTTTCAGTTGGCATAATCAGAAATCCATTTAATGAGCAGGCCTATTCCATTGTGAACATACTCTCTGTGGGATTGAGATTCTCTATTTCACGCGGTGAGAAACAAAGACCCTCCATTTGGCAGCAGGAGATGCTCAGCTCAGTCCCAAAAGGGCTGACCCATCAGGCTCTCATTTCATTTTTCCTGAGAACTGAAGTTCTAAGGGAATGAGGATTGCTTCTGGCCAGGACTTAGGGCAGCCCTTAAAACTGGTCAAATGAAGATTTTCAGTTTATATTATTAAGGAAATGAATATTTATGCTTTTTCTGTAAGCTGAAACGCTGAGCCTCCTCAGGAGGAGTTTATGGCCTTCCATCATCTTCATGGATCAGGATCAACATTAATCAGCTAAATTAATCTGCAAACGTCTTTGCCTCTCACCATCATAAAGCAAAACTCCTCCTGTCCTGTCCTCCAGCATTTTTATCAGATTTTTTGGCTGAGAACAGAAGATAGAGAATACAGAAGTGCCAGGTATCCACAGCTCCCAGGAGAGACTGCTTCAGCAGCAAACGTTTCCCAAAGAGCTTCCTATGTCAGTGGTACCTACGCTGCTCCAAAGAGTCAGGATCACCAAAACACTGGCCTGTGAACCTCTGGCTCTTCTTGAAATGCCTATTGCTGCTCCTCAGCTGGAGCTCTGTCTCCAGAGAGGTCAGCTGTGCTCCTGCTGCTCTGAAAGGGTAGATAAATTGGGTTCTCGAAGGCGGATGGCAGTTTCTTATGGATAACGTAGTATTCCAGTAATTACTGTAGGAAAATGTTGTAACCTAATGTGTATTAATTATGCTACTATAATCTAAAATGTATTAATGTTGTGGCAGTACTATTCTGTTCAGTGGTTGCATTAATACATACTCTGTGGATATTACGTTACAATTGCATTTATATTGCATACTTTGCCATAATGTTTATGGTAGTATTACTTCGAAAATTCTGGACAAAGTTGCATGATTTCATGGGTGGGTCCTACCACAAATAGTAGATTTCATGCCTTGTTGTGGATTATTAGCAAAGTCATATGTGGGAGTTATTCGTATAGCTTAGTAGTTATCAATACGAATTTTATGAACAATGAAACCAAACACCAGTCTCTCAGCAGCAAAGCTATTAGGATACATAATATAGCATTTTATTGGAGTTTCTGACCACTTTTTTCTTCCTGTGTATCAAGTTCAGTTGGTTGTGAGAGTACTCAGGTTCTCTAGAAAACTAGACTGGGAAGCATATGTTTCATGAGGACCCAGGCAGGATTGCACAAGTACCTTCTTACCCACAAGAGCAGGCCAAAACATGAAAAGAAAGTTACATCCAAAAATACCATTATAAATGCAACCTGTGGTTAGTGGATCATACTTGCTTCCATATGCTTTAGGTATACTCTATATAGCTCTCTGCCCAACTCTTGGGGAAATAAAGCAGCTCCAGGCTTCTCAAATATTAAGATCTTTGGTTTGATTTCTCACCTGCCTGCAAGACTTTGATTTGAGTTCTTCAGACATGAAGATGTCCATTATATAGACTCCTGCATGTCCTTCCCTGCCAGGAGCCACTCCAGATAGAAGTTGTACTTAGGGACCAGTCCAGCTGGAGGTACAGGGAGACTCCACTTTGTCCACTCACTATTTCAGAGGCATAAAATGCACTGCCCTGGGAGGAAACAAATCCAACCATAATTCTTGTTCTTTTCTGATCTCTGTTTGTTTTACTGTTATCTAGAACTATATTGCATATTTTAGGCTATAACACTGGCAGTATCTGTTTAAAGACAATTAAAATGCAAAATTTAAGGTTGCATGGGAGAATAATTTTATATGATTTACTGTCTGGCTTTTGCCAAGCACTCCACTGTCACAAGCATAACATTTGGTAAATAACTGAATTTAAGAAGTGTGCTAGCCACAAGGTATTATCCACACCAGTCTTTTTTTCTTTATCTGCTTTGAACAAACTGTTTCGTTTATTGAAAATTTGTTAACGAACAGAATAAGGCTTATACAAAAGGGCTTAGCATTTAACATTTTCACACACTATTGAATTGTTAAACTTCAAAGATTTTTTTTTCCTTNAGGGTTAAAAGATGATCCCAACAAATTCAGAGGAGAAATTGGCCACTCTTCCTCGGGAGTCAGATCTCAAACTTCTGTGACAATGAGTTGGTTGGGAGGGGAATGAGTTCCCTGCTGTGGGCTTTTAAATCAGATTACAGCTTCAGAGCCTTTTTTCCCCAGGGGGCAGAGGACCCTGCTGGGATCCTGGTGCCAGGACCTATGGAAAGTCTCCCTGTGCTAAGTGCAATCAGAAGTTTGCCCCCAAGAAGTTTTATCAGTTTTGGCCTTGCAGCTTCCAGCCACATCAAATCGCACCCAGGCAGTGCCGTTCCCATCAACTGTGCCATTCCCATCAACTGTGCCATTCCCATCAACTGTGCCATGGACATGTGGGTATATATGGCACATGCTAGTGACAAGAGAGGTGACAGGGAGTAGCTAGAAAAGCAGGCTTAAAAAGCATGTGGGTGAGACCCAGCCTATGTTAGGCT
>VYZR01061750.1:208463-240980 GCA_013400675.1 Oxylabes madagascariensis
TGTTAATTAAAGGGATTTTCTGTGAATTGCTGTATTCAAGCTTTAACTCAAAACTAGAAATACACATGTATACATGTATATATTTGTATAGTAGAAATATATCAGTACTCTTTAAAATACCATTATAGAATTGAAAATAAATCACCATGATCTTTAGATTAATTCTTAATAGTGTATCTGAAATATTCGTTGAGACCTCTTTAGTAGGCATTGGTTCAGACCCTGAACAAGGCAACTTCAAGGACCTCTGATTGGGGTATTTTTTGGTTGTGTTTTGCTTTGTTTTGTTTTGGGGGTCTGTTTGTTTGGCTTTTTTGTGTTTTTTGTTTTTTGGGTTTTTTTTGCAGCCCTTCTTTGTATATTATTATGATGATGCTACTAATACTAATAGTAACAATAATTACAAGAACAGGAGTAGTAACGACTGTTAATGTAGGATAGCCTTTAAAATAGCTCCCCTGCACATTTAAAAATTCTAAATATAATTTAGTTTGAGATTTTTATGTCATCATAAGTAATTTTTATTCATTTAAAACACAATTCTAGTTGTATAAATCAGTTTTGTTTAGTATTCACTGCAAATAAGGAAATATATTTCCAATGGTTGTAAGGTGCAAAAAAATTAGCAGTTCTTGACAGAAACATAAATGTTATCTAGTGGTTTTGATACAATTACAAAGTATCAGCAAAAAAATCCTAGCCTGGGATTTGTTACCCATTTCATATAATTCATTACAAGCACTGCCTAATAAATTTAGCAGTTTGAAATTGATTTATGCTGAACCTTTGTAGTATTAACATTCTTGTTTTATAATTACGAGCAAAAGGAGCATAACCTTTTCCTAATATATGGAAAAGAGATGTGATGTTTCAGAAAAAAAATCCCTGATTCTACTTTTCTCTCTGCCGTTAGCCTTGCTCTTGGTCCTTCAGCTAATGCTGATGCACAGTGACACACAGTGAAAGTACCAAGACTGCAGCAAAACTCTGTCTCGGTGTTGGGAATACAGCACGGTCTTTTGGCACATTCTGTAAGGACTGAAGGAGCTTACAGATCCTTGCAGGTTTCTGGAATCTTGAGTAGTACAAAATTAACAAAAGCCTTCATACTCTCCACTTTAAAATGTTGACACAGACAAATAAGGCCTGATTTTAAACCACCCTAAGTAGCAATGGCTACATGTCTTTGGTTTTTAGAACCATCTTCAACATGGCAGTTCTTATTGAGAGAAATCAAGTACATTAAGATAAAAGGGTTTTATATTTCATTCTACTTGTGAAAGCTACCATGTACATGCTGTTTTTCTGTGTTGATCCTGATACTGAAAAAACATCAAACATTTTTTCCCCCCATTTAGATTGCTGGTATCTCTTTACACCTTAAATTCCCATTATATAATTACAGGGGTTTCCACGTAAATCCCCAAGCAACTACGTGCAGTTGTGTTGTCTTTTTAAAGGGCAGCTCCCCTTCCCAGCTCCAACCAGCCTTTGGTCTGCCATGGTCTGCACCAGTGTGTAACCGAGCTGCTGTGGACAATCAGGAATCAAAAGCTGGCCATGAAATAGTATAGAGTTGCTATTCTGTCTTAAGCAAAGGAAAAAAAAAGTTTTATTTGTTTTTTAATACTTCTAAGTCCTGAAAGTCAGAGCACAGGCAAGGTTTTCCCCGTAACAGCAGATGGGCTTTTTTTTTTTTTTTTTTTTTTTTTTTTTTTTTTTTTTTTTTTTTTTNTTTTTTTTTTTTTTTTTTTTTTTTTTTTTTTTTTTGTCGTCTTTCCTTGGCAAAGTACCTCCTCCCCATCCCAAAATTACTGAAAAGCATCCAGTACCAAACAATGAAGGGAGTAGATTCCTAAGAAGAATGGGTTTTGTCTGGATAAAATGTGAGTTGAAAAGAGAGATTTCTGATCAATAACTCTACTTCTACAAAAGGATGACTTTCTATGAATACATTTTTAATAGGCTTTAAAAGAACCACCCTGGAGGCTCCCATCATGGCAATGGAAAGCAGCTGCAGCTTCCAACTGATGTTAAAAGACGTCTTTGCATTGTCTCACCTGGGTGCTCTATGAGGTCCTGAAAATATCCACAGGTGCCTCATCCTCCTCTCCCACGTATCCTCTGCATTTTGGGAGTCCCTGCAGAGACAGACTGTGTGCCATACATAAGGTCTGAAATCTAGAAGAGCATTTAATTTAAGAATGTGAATAATCCNTTTTTTTTTTTTTTTTTTTTTTTTTTGTCGTCTTTCCTTGGCAAAGTACCTCCTCCCCATCCCAAAATTACTGAAAAGCATCCAGTACCAAACAATGAAGGGAGTAGATTCCTAAGAAGAATGGGTTTTGTCTGGATAAAATGTGAGTTGAAAAGAGAGATTTCTGATCAATAACTCTACTTCTACAAAAGGATGACTTTCTATGAATACATTTTTAATAGGCTTTAAAAGAACCACCCTGGAGGCTCCCATCATGGCAATGGAAAGCAGCTGCAGCTTCCAACTGATGTTAAAAGACGTCTTTGCATTGTCTCACCTGGGTGCTCTATGAGGTCCTGAAAATATCCACAGGTGCCTCATCCTCCTCTCCCACGTATCCTCTGCATTTTGGGAGTCCCTGCAGAGACAGACTGTGTGCCATACATAAGGTCTGAAATCTAGAAGAGCATTTAATTTAAGAATGTGAATAATCCTATTAGTAATTTAAAATAACCGTATGCTCAAAGTTAAGTGTGTGCTTAAAAGCTTTGCTAGACTGGAGCATGGCCTGTCCCCCTCCCTCAGACACCATACAAAATCAGATCTGTTGTCAAGAGATCCTACACATCCAGTAGGATTGCCTCCCATGTCTTCTGAACTTGAATCTTGTCAGCTAATTTATATTGTAGCTATTAGTATTTCATGCCATGCGAAATACCCCAAAATATTGAAGAGAAGGTTCTCAAGAGATTAAAAGGTATAAAATGTGAATGATGTAAGGGAAAATTTCAAATACGACACAAGTGAGAAAAAAGTGATTAAAGAAATTATTAATGCTAAAACCAAATATGTTTTGTGTTATGCAAGCATATGCCTGGGATTTGCCTATTACCAAAACTGCAATATACAGAAACAGTGAAAAATCCCTGTACATTACAAAGTTGCTAGAGTGCCAAATTTAACCATGCCTTTTTTTTTTACTACATTCAATATAGTCAGTTTGTTCTAAAGGCCATTTCTTTTCGATTTTAATGTCCTGTGTTCCTTGGTTTTGTTTTTGATTGTGGTTTTTGAGAAAGTAAACGTCCTGGATACGGTTTGACAGAAGATATTATCACAGAGATAACATATGTTACATTTAGAAGCTGATAAAATGGATTTGGATTTCCCTTGCTCTGCTGCAGTGTTGATGATGTTTCAGAAAATTTAATATAAAGGGACTTTTTATCTTTTTATAATTTTGGCTATTTAAGACCACTATCAAAACCTGGTTTTGAATCAATGTATAGGTGTCAGAAACATGCATGATACTAACTCTCTCTTGCCTGTACTGCAAGAGAAATAGGCTCTCTTATACCATAGTTTGCGAACTATACTTTGTATTTTTGAAATGCTATTATTTGCCCAGTTAATTCAGTTTTGACTGTCCATTCAATTTCAAAATATAAGTGAGTTCTGTCTACCCAATTTCTTACTGGGTGGATGTTTGGTATATGCCAAGTATATTTATGGTTTAAAAGGATGATGGCTCAGCAAACTTACTGCATAATAATCCTTACTTCATTGTTATACTGTAAGTGGTTAAAGCCAAATGTACATGAATATATAATGTGTTCCTCCAGTTTTGTAGCATAGCAATACATTATACTGTTGAGCTACTAAGACATTTATTCCAAAGGAAATGCAGAGAGTGATTTAAAAATGCCAATAACAATAATGCAATTACAGTTGCAAAACATCTTAGTTGACCAAACAAATCTTTTCTAAATGCACCTAGAATATTTCTTTAGCACATTTAATTAAGTATATATTCAGCATATTTAGTTTAGGACCCAATTAAGCACCAGAAGCATAGCTGTATAAAATACAGCACTTGCCTTCCAGGCACTCCGGCTTAAATTCAGCAACAGTTGCATTTGAAGCTGTAATGCTGCTGCAGAGATGGCAAAGACAATGCACACACAAGAGGCCATATTGCAAAGTGGCACTGGTATCTACAGTAATTATAGCAATCATTCAGATGTTCTAGCAGTCGATACAGCTGAACTTTAGACAGGTTGCAGCTCTTAATTTATTAATGCAATATTTTTTCTTTATGAATTTCTCACATCAATCTCTTCCTTGTACGTGTGCAATTAGTTGTGTTAGATTCTCTTCAACTTTTTAGGAATGGATTCTAGTGTGGTATTTACAACCATCTTTGCATCTCTGGTTTGTATATCAATGTGTCAAGATGTCTCAGAGGCAAAGAGCAGAACACGTGCAGCAAAAGTGACAGTGACATGAAGTTACGTCTCTCCAAACACTAAATCATGATGCTGAAGAAGCAGAAGACTTTGACAATAAGGTCTAAACAGAAGGACATTTTGACCTACAACATAACACCAGATTAATGACTTGCTGATACTAACTGGCCTTATTTCCAGCAGCTGATAAAAGCTGCTGTTGATGTTTGTCCAGCTCCTGTCCTATACGGTCTGGGTGCCAGGCAGGACGAGGCGGGAAGCAGTGCCCAGCATGCATGCCAGAAGTGGCTCTCACTTGGGTGGACAAAGGGCACCATCCAGCTTCCCTTCCAGCGGGGGTCCCACGCTCACAGGCATTGCCAGCTACCAAGCAATGTTCATATGTTCCTGCTGGTACTTTCCAAGGCACTTGCACATATGCCAGGAAATCACTTGTCTCCCTCCTCCTGTAAAGAAAAGTAGCACTGCTTGTGCCTGGCTGTGTGTTTCTGTCTGGCTCCCTGCACTCACAGTCCAGTAGAGTGGCCCCTTGAGCACAGGGGTGGTCATAGCTTCATCTTCCCCTTGCATTGTTGTGGCTAGTAAAGCTGTCAGTTTTCTTGTGTTGTCCTTGGTGTGGTGAAAAGCTTTTTATCAGGGTTAGAGCAGCAAGGTGCCTTTGTGGTGAGTGGTGCCCACAGAAGTCCCCTCTAGAGCTGCTGGGAGGGCTGTGCGTGGGGTCAGGAGTGGGAGCCAGCACTGAGCATGGTGTAACTAACAGCAGTGGCTCTGCCATAGAAACAGAGCTGATGAGATCTTGTATGACTACCGTAATTGATGTGTGTTTTCAGGATGGGCATATGGTACATCTTTCTGAGATGTTTTTTTCATTGTTGACTGATGGTTTCTGTTACAGCAGCATGTCCTTAAACTCTGGTGTATGCTTGCGGTTTAGGTTAGGCAAAAAATGGAAAAATGCTAGAAGGAAAAACCTCTGAATGTCTCATAAAGGGTTTCTTGCCCTTGAAAAATTGATAGGCTGTCATTTAACCTTGTGGCACCTCTTCAAGCTGTCAATCAGACACTGAATATTTGAGACTTGTGAAGTATGATATGGAGTAACAAAATGGTATCTGCTCATTCAAAATTATGAGTATTTGATTAATCTCTTGAAGTATGTTGATAACAGATGGAGTAAAAGATCATATGGCACAGATCACATAGGGTAAGGTTAACCCCAGTGTCCTACTCAGTGTCTGTTTTCTCATTTAATGCCACTGCTAATTAACTGGCACAAGTGTTTGCAGCTGTATGTGGGATGTTGCTGAAATCCTGCTGACTTTTGGCATACCTTGATACAATTCCTACCTGTATGGTACTGCCTGGTTTGGTTTACTTTGGTTTTGTGCTTGGGGCCCTTGGTAATATGCTCTTCAATTTACCCGTTTCTCATGTGCTTGCAAGTGAGGGAGGTTCAGTTGCCTTATCCGGAAGTTGGTGAGCTGCTCTGCTTTTTGGTCTCTGCAGCAGCAGAACAGGTCAGATCAAACTGAAAAACATACAGCTGCTAACACAGAGATGCTGCTATTCTCCCCAAGTTTGCTTTTACATTTTGCACTTCATGCAAGATATATCAGGGCTTGAAATTGGAACTGTGGCACAGAGCCCTTACTTTGTTATAAACAGGGGGATGATATTTCATGGGAGCACAGCTGTGGTTTAAGTTTAGGAGATTGCACAGTAAACTTTTTTCTCCAAAATTTCATTTAGGTTCAGGGTAAAATGATGGGTTTTTTCTTTGCTAAGCAAAGAAAATGCTTCCTGTCTTTGTTTGTCTAACTACTTGCGTTTTAATGTATTTATGTCTTTATTTTGAGGCAGTAAATGCCAAATACATTTATAAGTCTATGTATTCAAGAATAACAGGAACATGCCAGAGATCTGGTCCCATATCTCTTTTGCTTATGCTATTTCCACAGCTTATTTAGTGATGTGACCCTATCAAAAATACTGTGTGCAATTCAGGTCGTTTGTGTGCACAAATGATAAATTCAGTTTAGAATGGGTACCAAGAAGATCAGAGGAATGGAGAGCCTCTCTTGTGCTAAAGAGCTTGGCTCGGATAGCCTAGCAAAACAAAGGCAGAGAGAGGATCTGATTGCTTACCATAAATACTTCAGAAGGATAAACACCAAGGAGGGGAAAGGACTGTTGAAGCTACAAAACAATGTTCCCACAAGAATAAAAGGGTATAAACTAGCCACGAGTGAAGGCGGGTTGAAAAATGGAGGAAGTTCAGACTGTGAACAGTGAAGCTCTGGAAGAGCCTGCTGCTGATGGTAGCAGGGGATTTTTCTTATGGAAGCTGGTGATTGCTTTCCAAGAGGGAATGCATCACATTGTAGCCTCTGACACCAGGGGCCTGGGTTTGATGACTGAGAAGATAATTTTCATTCCTGAATCCCCGTTGTCCTATTTAGTGTAAGGTTTGGCTTGTACAGATATGCTGGCAGGGCTTCTTTCCCCCTCTTCCATCTAAGAAGGGTAGATACCAGGCTATGACTTGCTCTTCTCTCTGAGCATGATACTGCTGAGATTAGAATCAGGACTTAAATGAAGATACAAGAATATATAACGCTGTGATCTTTCAGAGGATGTTTTATTTTCATCTCTATTTCCTTTCTCACACACGTGTGATGCAGGGAGATGTTACTCCTTTGTATGCCAGTGTTACTTTTCTGTCAGCTTTTTGGCATGCAGAATTAGGAAAGAAATTGTCCTGGTGTTAAACTACAGACCCAAGGACTGGGAAATTCTCCTTCTCTCTACATGTAGCAGTACAAGGCTATTCTTCAACCTGAAGGAGCTATAGAAGGCAACACATTATGTTGGCAATTGTTGCAGTGAATGCTGCATCGTCTGGCAAGAGGTTCAGCTTGATGTGGACAAAAAGTGAATTTCTCCTTTGTGCCTACATCCTTAGCTCCCTTGTGATGAAAATAGAACCTGCTTTAATCTTCCTGAGGCTGACGGAAAGATATCTTGCAGACTGCAAGTCAGCAGTTGCCCACACAATTGTTTGGCAAAATCTATTTTTAAAAGTCCATAAATTCCCCAACTAGGCAAACCGGGATCTAACAAAAAAAACATCGTCACTAATGTACTATCCTTTTAAAGAAAGACAATACTCTCTCCTCCCCTCCTTTTCTCTTGTGGAAAACCTGCTTATTTTAAAATGTGAGTGCCGAGTGCCTCCGAGGAGCGCATCAGGCCAGATGCTGCCTCTGCACTCTTGCCTCAGTGGTGGTTTGCAGCCCCTGTTGATGGCCATGGGCTGGAGATGCTCCCTGTGCCGTGCAGGGTGCGGGAGTGGTGGCAGGGGACGAGATCCCTGCAGCGACGTCTCAGCAGACCTCATGCGAGCAGCCTTCTCGGGCGTGCGTCAGCAGGGCTGGAAATACAAACTAGGAAATCAGGTTAAGCCTCTTCACGGTTGTCGTTCCCCTGCGCATACCCTTCTTTCCTGCTCACTGGAGTGCGCTACATGGGAAGCGTTAGCTAACTGTGGAGTCCACCTCACAATTCTTCTCACTTATTAAAGTTGCAGACTCAGAATGAGTTAAAATTGCCTGTTCTTACCACTGTTCAAAACCCTGGAAGATGTAAGAACATACTGTGCACATGAGTCACCTACACTAAACACCTTTTGGAAATACAGCCCCAGGCTTTGATCTACAGGCCTGTATTATTTTTTCTATATTTTAAATCATTCACAAGTGGTTTTCAGCTGACCTAAAGGTCTTTTATGCAGAAAATTGTGCAGACTACCTGAATTGAATCTGTAGTGCAGACGTTTTTTTAGCTCTCTAGCTTTACATGTAAGAATTTCATATGTGAAAGGGTTATTTGTGCATGAATGAGGTCGCACTTCAAACTTAAACTGTTTATGTAAATAGGCAAATCTTACTGTACATCCTCAGTGCAGAAGTCTCCTTTTTGAATTAACAACTCCTCCCCTCCAAAATAACCTCCCCCCTAAACCTAAAACCAACAACGCAGAATGAGAAGTGATTATGACAGAATTATGGTTTTCAACTTGTATTATTATATGTGCCTACATTTAGATTCCCAAAGGGACCAATTTACTAATATTAAGTATTCTTGCAATAAATGGGATGTGGTAAAGAGAGCTGCATATATTTTATTTTTTTTTTAACTTAAGAGTTGAATTTCAAATGAATGAGAGTAGCACTGGAGTTCCAAATGAGTGGGACTTTTTCCTAAACCTCTTATTAATTAGGAATTATCATAAGGCAAAATATCTGCATTAATTTGCCAAAGGGAGAATAAAGATTGGTGTATTGCAGTACTCACAAACTTGTTCTGGTGGTGCTGCAATGCACAAAACTTCTAATAAATTGTGGGAAATGATGAATTTGACAACAGGCAATTAATGCTAATCTTTCCCTTTGCAGGGGTACATTTTATGCTGGTGTTATAAGAGCAGAATTATTAGCTCTTCTACTTTGCTTTCAGCCATACTGCATGCAGCATTCTGCAGTATGTTGTAGTAATCTATAAAATGCCCCCTCAATATAAGGCTTGTGGCACACAAACACCAAGTAGATGGATTTTGGGATGATCCTTTAGATAGCAGACTGAGCAAGACTGCTTGCTTACTTTTACTGTCCCCTTTGTAAACTCCTTGTCCTCAGCAATGAGAAGATGCTTTCAGAATAGGTTGCATTGTATTCTCGAGCAGCTCATTGTTGTGAGTCTGAAATTTGGATGGATGTGATTCATTTTCTGAGGAAAAGAGCTAAACACTTACTGAAGTAAGTGGCAGCTTTTTATAAAGCTAATTATTCAAATTTTACTTCATATATAATTAAAATCATGTTAAACTATTGCCTCCAAACCGCTATAATTTCTTGGGGTTATAATGGTGTCTGGTTAGTTAACTCTTGTTCTTCTGAATACCCTATGTATGAAACAGAGTATGGGACACATTCAGAGTTACTTTTGAAATTATCTCAATGCAGAGCTGACACATATCATACAAATAAATAGCTTAATGTGTTTGTGTGCATTGTGAGTGAGGATTTAATTTTTTTTGTCCCTATTGTTCGTGTTTTTAATTTCTGGGCTGTTTCATATTGGAATAGACCCAGGCACAATGGGAAACAACAATAATATTTAGGCATTGAATATTTGCAGCTTTGGTTGGATTTCTGTCACCATTTTAGTTGGTAGGAGAAATGATATGCACACATATGTGTCAGATTTTTTGGTTTTTCCCTTCCTTTCTTCCTCCCTCCTTCTCTCCCTCTGCCTCTCTATCTCCCTATTACCAGTTTCCCCCCCCCAGTACAAAGTCTTTAGTAAACAAATTCTATTATTTTCTTTGTGAGTATGTAGATACAAGGTGTAAAGATACAAAACTCCATGTGAGTTCATACATCGGTGCTGACTGACAAAGTCTAGTACTTCCTGACCTGAGCCATGGGATTACCACAAGACAATGGCCACATTGTTTGGAGCAGAGGTTAAGGAGCTGGTTTAGCATTATTGTCATTCTATATTGAAATTAATTTCAAAACTAATTATAGTGCTTGCTCTACTATTCATTTTCTTACACGGGAATCTAGCTGCATCTTGTGTATTTTTAGATTATATATATATATACACACATTTATATATGCATTTTTTCTTCTCCTGTCTTATAAAAACACCTCCAACAAAAGCCATGTCCTGCTTCATTAGCTAGAAGTGTTAATATGCCAAAGGCCCATATTTGTGTATTACGTTAATGTGTGGTTTCAGTACAAAAGCAATAGCCATCTACATTTGTTTGTGTACCTTTATAGGCCGCTGTAAAGCAATTGCTTGTGTAGTCCTGTATGTCTGACATGAAATGATTCAAGTGTTGCATTTCTTCCATTGCCTAGTGGTCACTGGACCATCCAGTGGGCACAGCAAATCGTGCTCCTGGTCTAGCTCAAATAGCTGAGCTGAACCCAGGTGATCTTGGCATGCACAGTGGGAAGAGGAAATTGCCTGTAGCAGGCGGGAGAGAAGGAAAAAAGTCTAGATGATATTTCAGATTATGTTTCTTGGTTTCTGGAGTGCTTGCAGGTTTATTGTATATATAAGAAAATACAAAAGTTCTCCTGTGCCCACACATGGACACAAATGCCCCACAGCATGTGTAGGTGATTTCTTCTGTGTTCAAGACACCAGGGTATATCCGTAGTTCTCAACCATTATTGTTTTGGATTCCGATGTACCAAGTCCAGTGGCAAGTTCCATATAGCACCGTGCCAGATTCTGCTGGAGCAGTGGGGAGCCAGAAGTGGACCTCCTGTAGGCCCAAGTAGTTCCTCAGACCAACAGCCTCTCAGAGGAATATTCTAGGCATGAGCTTTTCAGTGAGGCAATTGGGAGGGTTATAAAGGTGTAAGAGGCAGACACAGTCCATTAGGTCTCCCTAGATGAGTAGCTCTCCTCACAGTACACTGAAGTGGCTGAGGGAGGAGAGTGGAGATTTCTGTAGCAAATCAGGGAGTTTCTCTGCCAGCAGCTAAATCCCATATGGGAGCATCAGCTGCACTTCCAGACAGGAGTGGAGTCCTGTGGCTGTTGGAGAGATAGTGTTAGTTCCAGCCTTAAGATTGCTGCAACTCCCCACAGGGCTTTCCAACCAAGAATAAATCTGTTATTCTCTGACATAAACTGCTGAAGCTGGGTCTTCCCCATCTGCACAGTGCCCCTTTTTCCCCTGAACACAAATAAGGCATCTCTTGCCTTCCAGAGCTCCTGTGGTTCAAGCAGGAACTAGTATTTTCCACTGGGTTAGGTTCTGTGAGCTTTGCATATTCTTTTCCCTGTATTTTGCTCTGCAGACCCGCTCAGAAGATGGGGGACATTCTTACCACCTGGACATTGCATACGTATGGTAGGGTCCAGGACTGCTTGGTGAGTTCTCACCCGCAGTGTTACTTCGCATTTGTTAGCAGTCTTATTTGTGCTGCATCTTAAAAGTCACTGCAGTGCTCACTGTGAAGGTGCCCCATAGACGTTGATACTGCAATTTTTAAGGAGCAAAGATCATTACATTTTTAAATGTTCATTTAGGATTCTGATTTAAAGCCAGAAGAAAAACCTAAAAGAATCTAAGTTAAAGCAGGAATAGTTCCATGCTAGAATAGCTGCAAATAGTAAATTATACACTTAGTTACGTTTGATTGAGGGAGTTTATTGCTCATGTGAGCAAAATGTCTAGCCCCAGGCACTGTGCAGGTAGTTACTGCGCAAGCATACCACCTGCAGTTATGCCAGAATACCCAAACCCCCTGATACCACAGTGTTCACTGTCCTGAATAGGAATTGGAGGTCATGCCAGCTTGCGTTGCAGTGCAGTGAAGTGGACTAAAAAGAGGCCACCCACCTCATTTGCGCTTGTGCCTTACAGTAATAGGTGCTTGAATGTCAGTGGGTGGTGATAAAAGGCTAATTTGCTCACCCCCAGTGCTGGGGGCACCCCCTTTCTGCATGTGCAGTGGAGATCATAAAGCCTGAGAGATTGCCCACTGTACAGAGGCCTCTATGTTATTTTTATATTTTTTAAAAATTATTATTTAATCTTGTATGCTCCAGTTGAGCTACATTAATGGATTAGAATACGGCGTGATCTTCGGAGAATTCCACTACAATAGATAGATAGTTGGATGGATGGACAGACAGATGCAAGTTTAAAGCACAAGAGGATTTGCATATTTAGTTCTGCTTTACAGCCTCCTTTAGAGAGTGGGATTAATGATCTGCTAAATTATCACAGTTGAGAGTCTTCAGCATTAGTGTGANAAAAGAGAAAAATCAGAAAACCATCCCTTTTCTGGCATGTCTAAGAGCCTTTCCATCACCCACTGCATGCATTTAGAGTGAGAGTAGGAAGAGTGTTCTCCAAGGACTGTTCGAGTACTCGAGATGCTATGTTAAGCACTCAACTGCAAGTTGGCTTAGAGAAATGTCTTCCAAAAGCATTTATTTGAAAAGGGAAAAAAGCTCACAAAGGCGAGTGAACTTAAGATGTCTAGTGCACCTTTTGGTCCCTGATTTTAAAGATTTTAAAACATGGTTAAGTAAAGCGTGCTGCAGAGAACCAGGGGCAAATGCGACTACTGTCTTAGACAGCACCAGCGTCATAAACTTCCTTTTGATCTAGCCATTAAAAGAAAGAACATTACTTGGCACATTTCTTGGTTACACATATTGCATTCTTTGGTCCCATTAAATAATAATGAATAATAAATGGCATAGTTTGGAAGAAAATTCTGCACAGCTCAGTAAGAGAAGTGGGCAAACATATCTTCTACCTCTCCTGGAGGGAGATGTGAGTGCATCCTAGCACCCTGCCTAAGGTTAGAGGTATTAAAAAAGCAGGGAGCTGTTTCCAGCCATTTCACTGTTGTGTAACAATGATTTGACCTGCATTAGCAGAAGAGAAAACACACATGGGTTTCAGTTAGGTAGGAAAAAAAAGAGTGCTGGCTTTGGAGATGACACCAGCAAGACTCCCCACGGTATCCAGACTGTATCCTAGAGGAGATTGTTCACAAAAACAATGCAGGAACTGAGGCCACCTAATCTTAGGAAACAAATTTATGACCCTAGATTTGTTCAATTCAATTTAAAGACTTAAGAGCACAATTGGGTTTGGTTCCCTGTGCAGTGAAGAGAACAAGACAGATATGTCCATAAATTGATTCAAATTTCAACTGTGCCAAGAGGTGCCAGTTTATGTCCACTGACTGTATGCAACCCAGCCTCTGTCCGTAAGTCTTAATGTGAGTGCCCCTTTTCCTTAACTCCAATACCCTTGACAGCAGGTATTTACATAATACTCAAGAGACTTGCAAGTGCCAGGGAAAGAATGTCTTTCTGTTATGCAGTTTTTCTCTCTGCTGAAGGAGTCTTGCTGAATGAGTGAGACTGATCATCGTTCTTGGCAACCCATGGCCGAATCCAGCCACCCCTTGTCTTCAGGACAAGATCTGTACCAGCAGCCTCTGCAGCTGTCCTGAGCTAACTGTTGGCAGACAGGTACCGAACACTTGCCTTTTTCTCCCTTCTGTTTGGAATGCCCTAGCTTCACCAAGCTTGTTTGACACCATCCTCTTTTGGCTTAGAGGGATCTTATATGGGAGTGTGTTAGGTGCCCACGGCAGTTTAGTGTTACAGAGATGAACACTTACCGGACACTTGGCAGTAAGATTTAAAATCCAGACCTCCTCCTCAGGGGGCAAAACTTGATGGTTTAGGGCGTACAGATGGAGTCTGTTGCAATTTATAAGGGAAGAGATAATTCAGGAAAATAAAGCAAAATACATTTTGGCACTGTTTTTCCATTTTCCTTTCACCTTTCTAATGGTGTGCTTCCCTATCTTTTTTTCTTTTCCCCATTTTTTTTCACTAATTTTACCTTTTTTTCCCTTGAATTCCCTTCCTTCAAACAGCAGTTCCTTTCTACATTTCCTCCCCTTGCCCTTTCCCCAAGATGATCCTCTGCACTAGCCTGCGCAGCTCTTCTCATTTCTTGGTGGTGGAGCTGTCCCCCTTGCCTTCTCCAGAGAGCTGCTCCACACCCTGTGGCCGGGCTGGCAGCTGCTGGAGCTTTGCTGTTTACTGAGATGCACCCTAGTAGAGCCTGAGAGTGGAGCCACAGGACATGAGCAGTCTTGTGCCACTGGAGCTCTGGCAGGATAACATGACACTTGTCAAGAAAGATGTCTTCACATCTCTTGTAACAATGCAATGGATTTCCTTTCATCTCTCCTATAAATAGGGTATTTGTGTCATTTCCCTGGTTTGCTCAGCACCAGTTTATAGCCTGCTGGTGGATTGGGCTTTCTGTTATTAATTATTTGTACTTATTTAGCCTCCTGGAATACCAAGGGATGATTGTGCAGGAAACTTTACGCCCACAAACAAAAAAAGGCAGCTCTCTTGCCTGAAAAAGAAAACAGCAGACAGCTATTTGGGGAGATCACATTAACTCCCTCTGGGCTGATGTGGCAGCTAAGTGATGAGTAGGAGCTGGTTTATAAGGTACAGAGGAAGTTGTTCCCTGTCTCTGGGGCTGGCCGTGAGCACCTTTTGAGTGCTGGAGCTCTTGCATTTTCTTTTTTTGTGTGTGTGTGTGCCTTTCAAAGCATGCAACAACCAGTTCTGTTGGTGTATTTTTTTAACTCAATTTCTCACACCATTTTATCTGCTGCTAGTATTTCCTTTCCCTCTTTTGACTGCCGCAGTTTGCCCAATTTTGTCCTCCCTGCTGCAGATTCTCACAGCCTTGCTGCTTTTCCTCGTGGCACCTGCACCCCATGTTCCTCTCCCCTGCTCTTGCCTCCTTCCTGCTCCCCAGCTAGGGTCCCTCCTGCTGCTGTGCCTCTCTGGCTCCTCTGCTCGGCTGCCTGCAACAAAGGAGGCAGGAAGTACTGTTAAAAGAAGGAAAAGTCACCCTGCATGCCCCGTGCCAGAAATGCTTCTCTTACCCTGCAGCCAGCTTAGAAAAAATGAAGGGGGATGTCCAGAGGGTGTCCCAGCAGGCGATCATCCCCTGTGCAGGGGATGGCTGTGCGGTGCTTGAGGGGGCAGGTGGTTTCCCACTGCCCGTGCAGGGAAGGGGCTCTGACGCCAGCACACCTTGTGCTGGTATAAAACTATCTAAGCCAAAGTTCAGGTGAAGGGCAGCCATGTAGCCAGAAAGTCATGTGGCTCTCATGTTGGTTAGTATGTCACTTTGAACAGCTCTTATCTGATATTATTATGACTAACCCAGTGCTGACAGCATGGAACAGATTACAGGAGCCATGTGATGATTATTTAAGGCATCGCTGAGTATAACACGCGGCTAATATTAACCCCTTCCTTCCAGAGCAGCTCTCTCACCCTGTGAGCAACGCTTGGCAGCAGGTACCTGCCCTGCCCTGCCCTGCCTGTGAGTGCTCCCTTGCCACACTTACCTTGGGTGCTCTATTTCAGACAAGGCTGTTCTTGAGTCATTCCTCTGTTTCAGTGTGGCCTTACAGTTCAGAGCAGTTCTCTATGGTTGCTCTTTTATTATTATTTTGGTTGGTTGGTTGGTTGGTTTTTTACCTTTTTTTTTTTTCCGAATATGAAGGATCAGTTATGACAGGTACCCCTATTTCGCATTTCCTGTGTCAGCACGTGCCAATAAAATTCAGAATCCTTTTTGTTTTGTTATGGTTGATCTTTAAAGTTACTGAGAATGACGCTGAAGTCATAGCTGGCAAAATAGACCTCACTGTTCTACATAAATGTCAGCAGCACCAAGGCATTGCGTTCCGAGAGGTAACAATTCGTGCGCTCGTGGGGAAGGTGAGGTGTGCACACAGACTGTACCCTTTAAACAGGCTGACACCTGCACCAGGCATTTCAAAAACAAGGCAAAAACTGCAGCGTTACATAAAGCATGACAGTGTCCCTGACTGCTCAGCCACTTTGCAGATGTGTTGAAAGCTGCGTTTTGAGGGTCCTGGACGAAAAGCTTGGGCTCCTGGTGGGGACTGGGGCCATGGTGTTTCCCCCTCAGGAAGTAATGTCAAAGGTGCAAAAGAATTTAAATTCCACACCTGGAAATCCTGGTCACATGAGTGGCATTACTTACGTGGTAACAGAGAGGGTAACATTACACCAGCAGATTCTGGAGTAAAAAGGGAAACACTGGTGGGATGGGGTTCACAGTGACCTCCCCACGTGGGCCCATGCACTGCTGGGCAGGAGACACTCGCCGTCTCCCTTTGGGGGCTGCCTGCAGCCCCCCTGTGCCTCTCCAGCAGCATCCATGAGCAGGGTGGTATAAATTTATCAGCTTTCTTTTGCACAAAGGGAAGATGGGGGATTATAGAATCAGTGTGTGATTTCAGCATTGTGAAAGCCTTTCCTGGGGCTGTGAAACCAGAGGAGGTTTGGCCACTGGTTTGGTTGGGAGCCAGGAGGAAGACCAACAGAAAGGTATTGTGTGAAGAAGAAATTGTGCTGCGCCCCTGGCCTTCTGTATGAAACTGTATTTATCTTCCTCTCATGTCTGCAAAACCTCAGGAAGGAAAAAAAGGGAGAAAGGTGGAGAAAGTCTGGAGCAGGAACACCAAGGTAGCAACCCTTCCCTCCATTTTAAACTTGAGGCCAAACCCAAGTGTGATCACAAGCGCTACAAAACATGGTTGAGACTAATTACAACTGAGACTCAAAAGGCCCATAAGCTTTTGGAAAGGGGTTAAAAAATTCCTTAGATGGGGCCCTGAGCACAGTGTTTTTAAATTAAAAATGAAAAGAAAGAAAAAAAAAAAGGCAGACAAAAGAGAAACAAAAATCCCCTTGGCTCTACCAACAGCACATACACAAGTATGTTGGCAGAGAGCATCCATGTGGGATTTGTATTGCTTGAGAGGTAGGGAGAATGACACACTGTGAAAGTGCAGGAATGCCTGTGCTGGTGAGGGGCTTTGTTCCTTCCTCCAGCAAAGCCGCAAAAGACAGAGCACTGGAGGAGGAAACAAGAGAACAAGTGGTTGAACTGTGTAATAGTAATAATCATAGTGGCAGTGACAGTACTGATTCCCTGTGAGCTTTACTCAGTGCTTGAGTCCATCTCTCAACACACTCAGGCATGCTGGTCGCTTCACTCTGCCTATGGTGTATGGGAGTTGCTGTGTCTGTAAGACATGATTGATAAATTGCTAATGTGCAAATTTTATGATGAGCTCAGATCATTAGTAGTTTGCATTGCTTGGAGATCCTCTATTAGAAAGTGCATGCAAGGCTAAACAATTACTTGTTTCTTTTCCTGAGCTGAATTCCTCACTTTTGGAAAATAACTATTTTCTGCAGATGCTCTATGAAATGTTTGTCCTAATGTTCATTTATCGTGACTGGCACTGATGGAACGGGTGCCGGTATGAAGCAGATGTATCTGTGTAATAGTTTACTTTGATGGCTCCTTTAAGAGGCTTCATAATCTTTATATTTTACCACTGGGTTTGGAATTTTATGCTCCTTTAACAGGTGTATTACCTTGATCAGATGTTTTCATTTTAAACTATTGACTTATGAGCACATGGCCTGCAGGGATTGATGTGTAGCAAATTGATTCCTTTTAAAAGATTTATTCTTATATTCTCTTTTTATTTAGTGTAAGAGTTCACTAGAAAACATAAATGATTGATAATGACAGTTCATGAGTAAAAATGCAATTAAAACCTTTGTTTCCCTGAGTTTAAAAGTAGAAAGAAAACAGTAGGGATGGGAATACACATAGAAGGATCCAATCTAAAATCAGACAGAGTTTTGTTTTCTGGGTTAACATTTAACAAACCCAGCTTTTAAAACGTTTCTTCTCCACTCACAGCCACTGTTGTTTTTGTGCACTTTTGTCATTCAAAGAGTTCAGACTATTTGAAAAGGATGTGTACAAAGACTACCTTAAAATGACTCATTGTAAAAGCTCCCTACCTGATGAATTTGTCCTATCAGAATGAACATCTATTTTAATAGAATCCACTAAAAAAGCTCAATCTGTTCAGCCTGTGAGATGGAATGCTGTAGCAGAGTCCTGCCATGAAAATAGCTTGTGTAATCAGTGGAATATAAATGGCAACAGCATCTTGCACTCCCTTTTATGATGGTGGAAAGAGAAGGAATTCAGTGGGCAGCCATATGACCAGCTCCTGCATGACTGAGGAGCTCACATTTTTGCATTGTGCTGTAGCACAGTATCTCGTGCGTCCAAGAGGAGGTAAATTGTTCCCATGCCTTGTGACCAGAATCTCTGTCTGGAGGAAGAAGCAGCATAAAGGACCATTATTTTAGTAGAGGCATTAGAAATCTGTGTAACTGCTGAAGCATTGATTAGCAAAATATGTTTTCATAATGGCTCGTAGCCTTCTGAAAGTAAGTTTGGGGAAGCTGCTTGAAATAAAAAAACTGCATATGTGTCTGGCAGCTTATAGTTTTAAAGCACAGCCTATGCCGACAAAAGAGGGCACGGATATGACAATTACTGAAGGCTTAGTAGCAAGATAAATTTAAAGCAACTTTGTTCTAGAGTGAGCCTTCTGCATGAATGCATGACTTGTGCTGGTGCCAGTGTGGGTGGCGTTTATTAGATTCTGGAGTCCAGTCTGTGTTGCTGCATGAAATGAGTGTGATGGGGTCAGGTCAGTCCTTGCTGAATGATAATCCACATCATAAAGCTACTGTAAATGATTCAGCATGGTTTAGTATGATTTTCAGCCAATGCCCAGGAGAGGCCAGGACTGAGCTAGCATTAAGAATGAATTGTCCATGCTTCCCACTCTTATATAACTGAGGGTTCAGGTCACAGAAAAGTACGTCAGGAAAATGAGCACAGCCACGTTTCACAAGGTAGATTACTTGTCTTCCTTAAACAAAGGTTGTGAACTAGGGTGGAGGTTTGGTTTTCCCAAAGCATCTCAGAACTTCCTAGAAAAATTGCGTTATGGTTCTGCAAGTTGACAGAATTTTTAGGACAGGTGCTGAATACCCATTATTTCGGCAGTGACCAGAGTAATTTACCCCATTTTTGCAAGGAGTTCATATGTTGAAGTTGCAGCTTTGAATTTCTAAGTGGACTTAATCTGTTTGCTCAAAGCCAAGAATTCAGTTGCGGGCAGGTTATTTCTGCAGTTGGTGACTATTGTGATCTTTTTTCTTTGATCTCTTACTAAGGCAGCTTTGCAACATTATTTGATTAAATTGTTGTTTGAGGTCATACCAAATTGATGTGTTCTTTTGTTGTTGCCCAGAAAAGGTTCTGAATAAGTTACTCATGTAGATACTTGGGTAGTTTTTTTTAATGTGTTTGTAGAAGGCTACAAAAAGGAAGGCTGGGATACAGGACTTCAAAAAAAGACCAAAAGGAAAGAAAGAGAGAGAATTTTCAAAAATCAGAAACCATGATTATTCCTAATTGTCTAAATTAATTTTTAGCAGCTACAGTTAGGCTGGACTGATGGCTGTGTGATTGCTCTACTTCATTCTGTAAAAAGCAGTAATATTGTGGAGTTTTAGTTATGTACCGGGAAAAAAATAAAGCTCTGTGTGCTTCAGACTTGGCTAGCGAGTCCAGCCAAGAACAGATGGAAACTCTGCCAAGCACTTTTTCATTGAAGAGTTTTCTTGAAGCTTTAAGAGGGGAAGATCAGAGCTTTGTAGACAAAATTGCTGATTCCTGCTCAGAGTGCTACTCTCGTTCCTGCATTTAGGGCCATCTTGCAAATATGGGCTGGACATCTGGCAAATGCAGGCTGGGTTCAGTGGCTGTGTTTGTCTGGACTACTCATGCATGAGGACCATTTGACTTGGAACTGAAATAAGCAATATCTGCTGGGGTTTGTACATGTATTTTTAGGGTTTTTGGTATCTTGGTGTTTGCATTGCTGCAGGACCCTTTCAGCCCATCCCTGAGTAGTAGAAGGTCGCATGTGGAAGGCTCAGTATTCTTCATGTTACTATCTCATGATGGAGCTTACTCTATCAGCTATAATGTTGTACTAGTCCAGGGCCCACACTTGAGCTCTTCTGGACCTATAGAAAGGTCAGTATCTTTTTTTCACCCTAGTTCTTCAGCAGTTCTATTCTACTTACAAGTACAAATGTGCTCCTTTTTTTTTCAGACTTTTCTGTCCTTTAGGACTGTACAATTATTTCAGAGGAGACTGTGTCCTAAAAGACTAAAAAAATTTGTTTGTTTCTGGTTTGGGTATTTTTTCACTCTTTCTTATAAAGAAATGCCATGAAAAAGCCATGAAGATGGAGTTCATTATGTTAATCCCATCTCTAAAAGCACTGCTGTGCTGCAGGCCTTTGTTGTCAATAAAATGTCAAGCAATGGCATGTACAGCATGTTGTGCAGACTTCGAAATGCCGCAGCTGTAGGACTGCACTGTGTTTTCTACATGAGAGCTGAGAAATATGGGAGGGATTAATATCAGGTGCCCAAAGTGTTAGTACTGAAAACCAAAGCAAGAAAAACCCCAAACCTTACAAGGAGTTTTCTTCAGTGTGTTTGTAAAAATTTGTTCTCATTCTTCATAGTTTGAAAGGCATCTGTTTGCCCCTAGTTTATCCAGGAAAGCTGATGTAGTGGTTTGCCTTCTCACAGGGGCAATATCCTTCCAAGTGTTCATGGCAGGGGATAGTGGTGCTATAATATAGCTATAGTCATTAATTTGTCATGCTTGTGATAATATGGGAGGCAGGTGAAATACCAGAAGGCAAATAGCATATTTTAATTCCCAGAAAAGAGACTTTTCTTCAGCACTGACCAATTTAAGAAATCATGGATATCATGCTGTAAAGGACCTGATAGTTTTTTGGTACAAATGTGACCAGTTTGTAGGTCTCCACACCTGTTGTGGGATTGTCTGGCTACAGGAAGATGAGCTAAATACATGAATAATATGACTCTCACCAGCAGAAGCCAACAAGGAAAATATTATGTTCCTAGAGGAGTATTTTGTAGGTGTGGTACAGAGACTAAAGGACAGACCCCTTTTTGTTTCTCCCAAGCACTGAAATATTAAAATCTGGTCATGGGGTAAGAGAGGAAGGACTGTGAGAGATAAACTGCTCCTGCCCTAATTCTGAAATGAGTATCACACCTTTCTTCTCAGACATAGTATTCTGAATTTTTTTTTTTTGAGGAGTATCCCCATCTCTTCACACATCAGTGGTGTGTTTTAATACCAAGTCTATGTTACAGATCAGTTACTACTGATTTTCAAGAAAAATTAAATACATTACAATGAAGACTGGCCATACTGTGCTAGTAAAACTTTTGAGACCAATGACTTAGTTTAGGATATAAGAGGGATGAGAGTTGTCATGTGGAAGTAAGAGGGATGAGGATGATTGTTGTAATCTCAGGTCATGCAGGAAGTTCTAACCCAGTACCTGACCATAGCATTTTCATCTCCATGCTGCTTTCACACTGACTGCAGTGACCGGACGGCAGAAGGAAGAGACACATTACTGTTATTATTTGATACATGTGAGCTCCTGTGGCCTTCCCACTGTATTTGCCTGGATTGAGCTTTGCCATCTGCACTGCAGGCCAGGCACTCTGCTGTGCGACTCCATCCACCTCTCCCTGGAGCAGCTTGCTTAGGTTTCATCTAATTACAATTGATGTCTCTCAAAAAATATTGCATGTTATGTTTTATATTGCTTTTTGACACGTTGTGATAGGGTTTCTTACTGCTAATCACCATGTTCAAAATTGAAAAGATTGCAGCTGTAAAATTAATTTTGTTTGTATTTATCCAGGTGTGGGTATTAAGAATCAACCAAAACCTAGCATCATAAATCCTCCTCCTGAAAAAAAAAAGGAAAAGTTAGTATCTGCATCCAGGGTTTCTCTTGTCTTCCAGGTTCCTTTTTATTGTTTCCCTCAACATGCTGGTGCTGACAGGTTCCTTACAGCTGTTGTCATTTTGTCTGTTGCTGGCTTGTTTGCTGATTCAGTAACGACAATAGTGTACCCTCCATCCTTTCCTCCTTCCCTCCTTTCTTCCCTTTCTTTCCTAATTTCTTTTTCTCTTTTTCCAGTATGAGGATAAATAACTTGAAAAGTACTTTCATCAGCACATAGGAAGGTTACTCTTGCAACAAGTTCTGCATACAGGAGTAATGTGACAAAGTGTTTTATCAAACATATTTTTTTTTCAGCAGAAGGCATATCTTGGGTGCAGTATGAACAGAGATACTGCCTTTATGCAGAGTTTGGGGGTGTTACAGGTAGTTCTGAAACCACCTGCACTTACAGAAAAGTAATTTTCGTCTTGGAGGAAGATCTGGGTTTAGCACAGGGAGCCAGAGCTGTTGACAGGGCTTTGGTAGGTGGTGTGGTCTGTTGGGCTAAGTTAGGCAGCAGCGCAGGACTTTCTAAGAGTAGGTATGAGGATGAAGAGGTGCTACTTTTGCACAGAGCCCTTGTGACTCAACTGACATTTCTACTTGGAAGAATTCCCTTTTTAACAGTGAGAAATATTTTAGTTTGTCTGCTTGGCCCTCTGTGATATGTTCCTACCTCACACTAATGCCAATCGTATCAGATCGTTCTAATTATAAATGTGACAACTCCGAGAATTTGGATTTTAAAATCCTGAGGGGTTTATGGGGTATTTTCTAACTCCAAACGAGAAAAAGTTGCTAGCAGACTTAACCAGGTTAGAAGGTGGAGTTCTAGTCACAGAAGTACCTAGTCCGCACCTGGATTTGAGCCAGGGAGTACATCTGCTATATATCTGAGAGAGGGAAACGAAAGTATCCTATGCTGTGAGATTGGTATCAGCAGGGTCCCCTGTTTCCAGCCATGCTCATTTGCTCTAAGTCATGAAATTAATTAATGGAGAAAATTTCTTGTAAAATAGAGCAGCAGTTCTGATTTACATGACTTCTGTGCATTTGCATGTATTTTTTCCCCCTATGGCTAGAACTATATTAACAGGTTTTGTTCCAATAAATGAACTAACACGCATGTATTAAGCAGAGATCTCAGGGAATCCAGTCTCTGCAACAGCTTTGGCATTCCCTCCTGTTTATTTATTTGTACCAATGAAGGTGCCCCCCCTGCTCTGTGCCATCTTCCCCCCCTCAGCTCAGCTACTAAGCAGCCTCTTCGGTGGCTGCAGTGAATCAGCACTTCTGGCAGCCTTGTGGCTCCCGTGCTCTGCCTCCAAGCACGACTCTGGTGCGGCACACAGACCCCTGGGGCTGCTTCGCTGCCCAACCAAAAGCGCTCGGCCCTTCAGGCACAGGTTCTCCTGCAGCTTGAAAAAGCACCTAACAGCAGATCAAAAAGTTGCGCTGGGTTTTATTTCCCTTTGGGAGGAGAAGCTTTCTGCTGATGGTGATCAAGGGGATATTTGCAGCCCCATTTAAAGCCTTGTGTGGTCATTCAGGTAATTATTAGTAAGTGTAATGAATATACTAAGAAATAAAAGAAAATTGAGCTAGACACATTGCACTTGGAAAAGATGAACCTTATAAGATTGACGGATGTTTGAAAATTTTGAGAAACTCTCTGAAATAACAGCAGAAAATAAACAAAAATCCAATAAACGCAAGATTGCTCTCTCCTCTCCAAGTGTATTTGCAAATTCATTTTTAGGTCATGTTACCTAAAAAAAAAAAAAAAAAAAATGGAAGAAAAANTCCCCCCTCTCCAAGTGTTTTTTCAAATTTATTTTTAGGTCATGTTAACAAAAAAAAAAAAAAAAAAAAAATGGAAGAGAAGGGAGTTCTATTTATTTCATTACAAGCCTGATTTTCAAACTCAGGAAGCTCTCTCACTCCAAAGAAAATCTCACAGAAGATACTGAGGTTCTCTCAGAGCTTTTGGTAATGTTCCCCAAATTGTTCATATCTTCTTCAGTCCGGCAATACAGAGAAAGAGGGTGTTTGTAGACCCATTGCTTTGAATGAATAACGCTTGAAACCACAGCTAATCTCATGGAACAAGTTGGTGAATAAGGTGTTGAATTAAGGACTCAGAGCATGGCCCATGGGAAAGGATAAATCCTGCTTCACTGGAGTTTGTGGTAAGGCTGCTATTGATGGGGTTGCAGAAGGGCAGGATCAGGCTCTGTGTTTTGCTTTGAATGAATTTTTTTTAAATGATGAGGGAAATGAAAATAATTTGCTTCCAAAATTGTTTTCTCATAACCAGTACAATAGCAGTATGCAGCAGGACTTGGAGGTCCTGAGCTATATTTTTGTTGTTTTATTATTGAATAGTTTTTTCTCTTTACATTCAAATCTAAACTGAAATGTTGGCTTAAATCCTTAATGTATGCTTTCATGTATAGTTCCATAGGCATTCTTTTCCTTGTTTTCCATTGACATAAATCGTTAAATAACTGAGGAAACTGGAACTATCTAGTATTACTCCTCTTCATCAGATAATTCGTGCTTTGCAGGCCTAATATGCAATATGTTGATTAGTGCTTTTGTTTATATTAAGGAGTTTTTTTTTACTGTTCATTCAATTTACTACAGATTAAGCTCCTGTATGCAATTCATTAGATATCTTGGATGTGGTTTTCAAAGTGATGTCAACCTTGCCTCTGCTTGAGAACTGAGTCCTGCAGAAAATCACGATACAATCTAGGCATGCAATGCTGGTCATCCCGAGTGAGACACTGAGACACTGGGAACTTCCAGGATTCAAAAAGAGCTCCTGGTATTGCCTCTGGAGTGTCAGTGCTTGCAGGGGGGGTCTAGAACAGACTCTCCTGCTTCTGTCGGTGGTGCGGAGGGAGTGCCCCGCAGTAGAAGTGTGCTGGAGTGCTGCACATCTCAGATGGCATTGCTGTGTGTCCGTGTGAGACTGTGTGTGCTGAAGTGTGCTCGCTTTCATGTACAGCAAGTTGCATGTAGTGTTGGCACAGAGTCATGTGTGAATATAAATGGAGTCTGTATTTTCAAAAGTGGTCCATTGTCTTGGGGATTAATGAGAAACTTGATCATCCGGTTACTGCCTGCACTGCATACCCTGTGAATACACCATGTACTCCATGTCTAGTGGCAGGGGTGTGTTTTTTAAGGTGATGGTTGTGGAGAGGATTATCTTTTTTTAGGTTTGCTTTATTAAGCCAGTTAGAAATGTTCAAGACTAGGAGGTGTTTTTCCAAGTCTTATGATCCCATTAGTTAAATAACAGAGGGAGAAGTGAAGAAAGCAAGCAAGCAGACTACAGAATAAACTGTGTAAATAAAATACAGTAACTAACTTTTGGTCAGGTAGCATCTTGCTGAGCAGTCTGATTATTGACTACCCAGCCAGTTCTGCTGATATGACGAACATAAATTCATCTTTGCTGATTTTTTTACTGATGCCAAAAACCAGAGGAGCTCTAGGAAAGGAGAACTGGATTCAATTCTGGTTCATGAATCACATATTGAATTGTCAGGAAAGGAACAAATTCTGCCCCAATTGCCACTATAACTATGATAGGTTGTACTCATGTGCCTCAGGGCAGAATATGGTCTGAAATGAAATAGATGAGGTCAAAATCTGTTTTCATTGATCACAGAGAAGGCAGTGAAGCTGTAGAGGCAAACGTGACAGCAAAATATTGTCAGCAAGGCCATTCCTCTTGCCGGTGATGCATCATGGCAAAAAGAAGGCTGTTTGATTTTCAACCTCCACGATGTCTTGGTTGGATTGATAAAAAAAATAATCATTCTGTAAGCAAGAAAATTGAACTGAAAAGTAAGACCCAGTGATTGACACTGAGTTGCAAGATGCCATTTATTTAAAGTCTTTCTGCACAGAAAAAGAAAGGGCCATTTTGGTTTTGTTGCAGAAAGTATTAATTTTTATTTTCTTTTTACTTATATTTTTAGGATCTTGCAAAAGGGAGACAAGGAATGTGGTTTCAGGAATAATCTTCTTTTATTCCATCAGATATATTCTGCAGCCCATTCCATAAAGATGACAATAATAAAAAAGCAAGGGACACAATATGAGAAACAACTTTCTTTCTGTTAGGGTGGATGGCTTTATAGAATAGATACTGAAGCAGCAAAGAACTGAAAGTGGTTTCTGAGAAGTGTTGACCTCCTTTCGTGCCACTTACTGTGAATTAAAGCTGTGAGTGAGAACTAGTTTGGGCATGTGGTACAGCACTTACAGCAACTGCTGCCAAGGAACAAGATTTGTGTTTCTAAGGAAATGCAACAAAAGAAAATGGTTTAAGAGGCAGTGGCTGTCACTGTGTAAAAAAAAAAAAAGTATCTATTTATGTACAGATAGGAAAAAAAGGCCAAACTGGGTTGTTCTATATGCAGGTTAGCATACGTGTGAACTCTTGTAATGTGAGATTCAAAATCAAACTACTGTGGATTGTGCAGGGTTTAGCATATCTCACACTGTTAGAGTTTACAAAGTTGAGTTAGCTAAAAGCAGTTGTGACCTGCCCTGTGCCTGTGATTGACTGTTGTTTGTCATTCTTACAGGCATTATTAGTAACAATGATCTGCTATAGGAAAGGGATACATTTAGAGCAAGGAAACTGGGTTTTTGTGGCTTTTTGGAGCTCCTTTCTTATGAAACCAAAAGGCAAATAACTTCAGCACTTCTAAACCAAGGCTGCCAAACGGTATCACTTATCACTACCTTTAAGGTTATAAATATCTTAGGACATGACATCCACTCACTGATTTGTAGCAAAGATGTTATGAGAATTGTTCATGCACTGCAGTTTCATTAAGGGTTGAAAACTGTAGCAAAACACTGAGGAAAAAATATTGCTATATTTACACATTGTCTTAACTCCTTTTTTTTACCCCTCCGGGGTTGGAAAGGGAACCACCTGTCTCCTTTGCTGATGTCAGACTGCTGCCTGGAGACATGGTGCTATTGGAAAGCACACGATACTGTACATATTTACACCAAGCTTGTATCTGATTGAGATTGTGCTACAAGACCTGTGAGTTCACAAGTTTCTTCATCATACTCTCATGCATTAAACATGTATTTGAACTCTGGCTGGAAAACCGTGTGATCTCATGATAGACGTATTTATGTAATAGTTAAATGAATGATCATGTGCGCTTCAGCTCCTTTTCCATGCAAATGCAGAGGAAATTGAATATTATAATATTTCAGTGAGATGCCCTCAATAACAAATTACTGTTTAAAATAACCAATATTTGTATGTATATCAATTGCCTAGCAGTTATTTTTGTCTGCTATTTGCATGATATGGAAAAGATTTTTTTCTAGTAAACGTTTTAAGCTACTTGGTGCTGCTTTCCTTTTGGAATGATCACAAGGGTGCACATTTAGAGACGTATTTTCCATCTGTTTTTTTGAAGCTGGCAAAGCACATAATTTGGAATAGAAAAGAAGTCTGAAAGTACTCATATTTGAACTGGTATGTGTTTGAGCCATTCTAGGAATTCTTACTCTGTAGCAGTTGGTAAAAGTGAAGGACTGTATTGTGCCCTTGGATGCAATATGCAGGCAGGGCTCAAGGCCAATGGGAGCCCTACGGGAGTGCCCAGGGGCACACCAGGGCCCCCCTAAGAGTTTTGCTGCTCGGTTACCAAGGCAAGAACCTGAAATGAGTGGGAGCTCTTTGAACTCTCGCTGTTTGATGTGGTCCTGTGTTGTGGAGGTTTGTTTGAGGTGGGTCCTTCTGCAAAGGCTGGGCTTGAGCTTCTCTTCCTACAGGCTTGAGTGATGTGCCTGATGGAGAGACCCACTGTGTCTTCCGTGTCCTGCAGTGGTGGGCATGGGGCTGCCAGTGCAACCAGTTTGTGGACTTGCTCAAACATCCCTGTGGCTTTTGCCAGAACATGGGACCTTTGTAAGCCAAATACAAGCTTTGCAGCAGGTCTATGACCCATGCACAGGTTGCGGCCTGAGCTTCCATGCAGAGCAGCACTGGAATGATGATGATTCTTTTCAGAGTGGGGATCTTCACTTGGTGAGCCACAGATCACCTACACTCCCTCTGCTCATCTGTAAGCATTGCCTTAGCTCTTCGCATCAGCTCACCCTTTTGATAGGACTGCTTGTTGTACGTGGTGAATGAGGGCGGCAGAATCTGACCCTGTTACTCTGTCAGGGGTTGGTAAAGTTGGGCACCATTTCTCTTAGTTGGGCATTTTGAAAGTACCAAAATACATGGGGACACTAGTGCTCCTGGGAATCCATGGGACTGGGAAGAGTTAGGTAAAAAGGGCTCCAAGAAATGTGAACTGTTGCTGCAAAATCTCTCTAAGCAGAAGAGCAGATTTTGGGATAGTAGCATGCCTGGAGGATCAGATTGCCCAAATTAAGTTCTGACAAAAGAACTGGATTTCTTCTTGCTGAGGTCTAGAGATCTAGTCAATACCACAGCTGTTGAGCTGCTTATGTCTCCTGAGCAGTACAGGCACAATTCCTGGGGTGTGGAGATGGTTTTTCACTATCAGCTGGATGGGTATTTTTGCCTGAAGGCTGTTCTCATGGAAAAACTCATATCACTGGGTGTTGCAGGAGACACTACTTCTGGATCACTGTGGGACCTAGTTCTTTGCTGGTGTGCACCAAACTCATGGTGGTACAGGGGGAGATGTCAGTGTCTCATCTTCCAAGATCTCCTTAGTCTTGTTACTTTTTCAATAATCTGTGATTTGTTTATTGTAGCTCTTCAGTGAAGAACTACGCTGTATGTTAGGGATTTTTTTTTTTAGTGGAGATTGATGGGTAAGGAAAACTGGTCTTTCCTATGCTAGAGACAAAGAAGTTACAGCTAGAAATGAATTCTTGGGTCTTCTTTTTCATCCTCATGTGCTAGCACCATTTTTTTTGTATACTAAACAGAGTGTTCTAATGTATGATTCATATTAATTAGGTTTCTGCCAAGTACTGCATACCTCAACTTGAACTGAACCAGAAATAAATATATTGCAATATATTAACATTTTATTAGTTGAGAAGAAGAATGGAATGAAGGCACCTATGTGAAATCCAAAGTATGAGCTTCAGATTGAATTAATACCAGCAATGCCTTGAGATTAATTTGGTTACTATGGGTACAGAATAAGAAATAGTATACCATAATGTAACTATGTTTACTGATTCATTTCTGGCATTAAAAACTAAAACCACATTATACATTCAACAACAGCCTTTTCTTACTGGGAAGAAGGTGGGTACATTTTAGTAATTGAAGTGAATGTTGCCCTCTGAAAAGTGCCAGTACTACAGTGGAAGATGAGTGCTGTTCTTATAGAGGATCTGCCCCATCACAAGCAGCAGAACTGCAATATGCCAGAAGAGACCTGAAACAAAAAATACTACCAACTCAGAAAACTGCCAGTCTTCTCATTAAATATCTCTTGTAACATGATAACATCTGTTTCATGTACCATTCAACTGGTCAAATGTGAGTTTTCTGTCCTTGTGCCATTTCTATCTCATCCGTATGTAGGAGAAAGAACAAGTTTTGCATCTTAAGATGTTGAAAGCTGAGTAATAATAAAATAATGCAATATAAATACTATATATTCAGAAAGCAATTATTTTAAGGAGTTTCAGTTTTGACATAGCTAGATTAAGTATGAAACTTTTTGGTTTTATACTTACTGTCAAGAATGTTGTTAAATACTGATACCACCTCCTAAGAGAACAACTTTTAAATACCAAAATGAAAAGGATAAGCATTCAATATTTTGGTAGATATATTGTGCCATAATGTATAATGTCTTGTTCTTAATACAAGGCACAGTAGGGCTTAATTAAAAAGTGATTGTACGATCTATCACAAACCTGCATTAGGGATATGGATGCCAAGCAAATTAAGTTGAATAGGTGGTGATAATGAAATCGATATTTTATTGAATAGCTTTTATTCCTATGCCTTTGTTTGCTATTCTTGCCTTCCTGTCAGCAGGTAAGACATTTTCCATCCAAAATTCTTTGAAGGAATTCATTTAGTCTGATGCTGCATTGTTTCATTATTTTATCAGTGTAAGTTATTTTATTCATTTTTTGACAGAGCAAAATGCCTTGACAAACTTCTGACTTTGTCAGAGCAGACTATGACAGTAAACAAAGAAAAGCAAGTCCTTACGAGCTCACTCCTGCTTGGAGTAGCTAGCTAACAACTGGTGATTTTCTATTTCATGTAAGCAAAAGTCACAGTCACTCAAAGCCTCCAGGGCAGCCCCACAACCGGATTTTAGTACAGATTTCTCCTATTCCAGCTCCTCGTGTGGCTTTAGGACCTGCTAAGTAAAGCGTTTAGCATTAGAGAACAGTGAAATATAGCACAATACCAAGTGAAGAATATATACAATAAAAGTAAGTATTTGTTCTGCCTGGGCCAAAATCCCCCTTTTTATAACTTCATCAACTTAAATGCTATTGATTTTTTCAGGTACCACTGACCTGAAATTGCTGGGATTGTGCTAGGGATGAATTTGACCTATATCGTTCAGGCCAAGCAGAATCACAGTTTTGAAAGTGTAATGCAAAGAAAGAGTTACCGAGTATTCTGCTGTCTTGTGATTCTACACCAGTCACTCAGTTCAATGCACTGTTGCAAAATCTCTTCTTTAGATGGGTAGAACTGTGTCTGCAAGCACTGTAGAAAACAATAAAAGAGCTTACTGTTCCCCTTCATATTTTTAGGAGTGGTGTGCTGCAAACCAGTCAGCCCATGCTTTCTCTGAACAGAGCTGCCGGGGCCGCCAGCACAACTTCATTTTCACATCTCCACTTACGAGGTTCAATGCTGTCAGTGTCCTTTTTGTGGCAAAAATCAAATAGCCAGAAGGGAAGGCTGGTTTTCATGATCTTTCTGCTTGTGCGTCTCAAATGGACACGTATCACATATTGCAGTGCACTGCACATTGCAACTTGCAGCTTGTCTCATGCCTGAGTGCAATAGGCAACCTGGGATAATGTGCTAGAGGAGAAGACAGGCACAGCACAAGGCTCTTGAAAGCCATGAGAGGCACTGAAAGCTTGTGTCCGTGGTATGCAGCAGTATAGATATTTGAAAGGTTAGGTTCTGTCTATTTTTAGGCAGCCTTCACGTTGGAACTGATCTAAAAATGAAGGGGACATAAAAATTGCACGTGTCTCTCCTGATTTATCTGAGATTTTTTGACTAAATGCATTAAAAAAGGCATCTCTGAATCAGAGATTTTTTTTTTTTTCTGAAATATAGCTGCACTTCTTATTTAGAAGAGGAGTCTTTATGTTCTTGATTAAAATACCAGTGCTGTCTATTTCACTCCAGGATCAGCATTTTCAGATTTTAGCAAAGTTAAAGAAATATGACTTTCGTACTTATTGTTTGGGAAGATTTATTCACTTGTGTAAATGAATTTTAAAAAATTGGCAAGGCCTTTTATCTCATATAAAATAAATCTGAAGATAAATGATCTTTTCCACTAACATCACCTATCATTAAAGTGGCTAAATGAAAATCAAAATGTGTTGCTATTTAGTGCCTGCTTGCCTTTTTACGGGAGATGAAATTGAGCATGTTTACTGGGCAGGAATTGTCAGCGATGCTTCGATTTATAGCATTGTCCAGGATATAAATTAAAAACCACCATGTGTTTTCCCCCACTCTCCCTAGAAGATGGTAGCCCTATCTCTCAAAGTGTACATCTCTAGCTTGCTGTGCATGCTTCTACCCTTCCTTAAAGAAAACCAGTAAACAATATAAAATTGTGTTGTATTGAACTGAAGTGCAAATATTTTTCCATGTCTCTGTAAACAGGAGTGCATGTGAGAATGAAACAGCTGGAAGTCTACCTCCAGAAAACCCCCAGGGATGTGTCACACTCATTTCTCCAATCTTTGCAATCTTGGTTTAATAAATTGGTAATAATATTATGATGAAGTGCTCTTTGGTGTTGGTTTGCTGTTTTTTCAGAGGTTTTTTTTTTACATAGCAACTTACAACAGAAATTAAAATAATCTTCCATTCCGAGTTTCCTATTTTTACTTGCTTCTTTGTTCCTCAGAGAGAAGGGGGGAGGCTACAATAGGCAAAAGGGAAAGGTGCACTCTGATGAAGTCTCTGTGTCAGTGTGAATTGTACACAGTCCTTTCAAGGCTTTTGGTTAAATGCATTGCCCTGACTTGCACTTCCACGTGTGGAGTTCAAAAGAGCAGAAACAACAAAGAGTGTTTAATTGAGCCAGACTGTTGGGGAATTTTACAGTGGTAGAGATCCATTAGGGACAAACATAGAAGCAGCAAACTTGCCTTATTTTTTGATAGACAAGAAGTAATGAAAGTACAGTTATAGCTCTTTTGGGGAGGAAGCATGAATCTTCCTGGTACACACTTACAAAATAATACATAATCAGTGTCCCAGAGCAAAGATGTTCAGCAAATACTAAATTTATTGGGAACAAAGATGTCTAAAATGGTGATAGCTGATGCAATCTATCTGCTTTAATCCTGTTGTATTCGTAGGGGAAAGCTGGGGAAGCCTGAACTGCATGAAAATAAAATTAAAAAAAAAAAAAAAAAAAA